>VYZQ01002161.1:82059-105902 GCA_013400655.1 Mystacornis crossleyi
TTCACCCTCCTAAGGGCCATTTGTGCACAGCTTTAGTAATCGCAAATAAACCAGGATGCACAGCAGAGTAAAACTGCTTGGCATGACTTTTCCAGCCAGTATAATTAACTGAGCCAATTGGTACCAATTTACACCAGCAAAGCCTCCAGCTTTTGGTGTGTGGTGTTAAGTGCTAATTTAGTTATGACAAGTGTGGGGAGCCAAAGTCTTGCTGGTTACACCAATGCAAAACCAATGGAAAGGCACTGAATTAAGCTGTTGGTGGCAGAACCACAGTGACATTATTGCTGGCAGGATTTATTTCTCATCTTTTACCTTGACTCTGAAATTCCCCCTGTCCCTCACTCATTATTTTGGCACAGTTCCTTGCTGAACTCGGCTATTCAGGGAAATGGGGCCGGGGGGGAGAGCGGGGGGGGCAAGGAGGAGACGTACCCAATACAGTTTGACATTTCCTCAAAAAGATTGTATTAATATCCACTTACATTTAGAGCGCACTCTCATTTTGGAATGCTAATAAGCCATCGTTTCATCAAGGTAAAGGGAGCAAAATCTAATCAAGCCAAAGACCAGCTCGCCTTGCTGTTGACTGTGTTCCTGAAACATCACTTTAAAGGGTTGCTTTTAAGCATAGCTAAAAATGACAGACTTATAAAAAGTTTATAAATAACCATATCACTTGGCTGCTTACCTCTGGCTGTAATAAGTGAGCCTTATTTCCTTATTAAAGATTTTGGGGATGATGAGCTCATATCCGTGCTGTTGTTTACACCAGTGGGCAACCATCCCCTGGGATCACATTCAAGTGATGGGAAGGCAAGAAGATTTCTCTAGTTCTTGGCCACTATCTCCAATAACAGGGGTTTGGCCATGACTTGTCTTTTGGCTTTGAAAAACCAAACCTCAACAGAGGAGTCATTTTAAAATCTAGTAGTAATAAAGACTAACAAATCAAGGAGAAGTGGTCCCTAATAAACACCATCCCACAAGACCTGGAAAGCTGAGAGAAGTGCTTAACCCTGACATAGCAAAATAGGGATGCAAGAAGGGAAGTGCCAAAAAAGATGTGTAGAATTCAAACGTCTGATTGAAATAGGTGTGACTGTGATTCCTGTTACAGGAGAGAAGGTTTTTTTAACACAGCACCTGAGTGTCTTGGAATGCTGCACAAAACAGTGTGGGTCCTGGCTGCTTTACCTGCTCCTGGCATGGGAACACCTGCTAGTGAGGAGGGACAGGAGTGCCATAACTCCTGGGCCGGCAAATATCATCGGGATTCAGTCATGGCTCTGATTAATGGGCTTCAAGCAGCTACTTTAGACAAGGCATCTCCCTGTGAAAGTCTCCATCTGCACTGCAGCCTCTCAGCAGCCATCTACTGCTCACAAGTGTGTTCAGGCTGGTAGGGGGGCCAGAAGATTGGCCAAGAAGGTAAATGCTTTCAAAGGCCTAGCTGTGAAGGCGTTGTTAAGGTGTGGCCTTTGGGTGAACACAGCAGGTTATTTAGATAAGATAAATTTAGAAGGCATCATGTAAACAGGGAGTGAATGTGAATTCCTTGATGAGGATATTTCACATTTCCCTATGTGCAGGCACCTGCAAAGTCATAAGGGAATTGTTCAAGCTCTGCAGCTTCTTGTGAGCTTCCGCCAATGTCCTGCAGGTTTCTTGTCAAGATGCTCAGTGACTACTAAGCACCAGTTTAAGGAGAAGCAACTCCAAAAAGTTTCCCAAGGGTGATGCTGATTTCTGTGCACTACGGGTGAGAGGGATGTGGCAAGGGGAGTTAGTCAGTCTCATCAGGTTACAAAAGTGAAGCTGATTTTCTTGTGTGTTTTCTCTTTGGAAGATTTCTCACCCTCCTCCCTGTATTCAAGGTTTCACGTGTAAAACCAATCAAACTATTTTACCTTTTCCACCCAGTGATTAAAGTCTGAGGCTGAAGGCTGCCTTTAAACCAACAGCAGTTACACTGCTCACACAGGTTTGTTTTAGTTGCAGGGAATAAAAAAACATTATTGGCAATGCATTCTTCTGGTTTGTTCCTTTTGTGCCCATTTAAGGTTCATACCCTCTAGGAAGTCGAAATTGCGATTTTTTTATTACAATAGCGTATTGTTGCAATGCTATCAGTGAATGGTGAAACAGAAAGAAGCACAGCATACTGCATTGTTCTGGTTGTGATAGCAGAGAATAATAATATCAGCTTCTGAAAGCTTTTTGAGAGACCGAGGAGTAGTTGGTGCCTCTCCTGATTCTAACCCATCACCCACCTCAGCTCATATTTTGTTATTTATTATTTGTATTAATGATTATTTATATTCACTATCTTTTACACTTATTGTTTATTTATGGTTATAACACACTCATCATTCAATATTAACCAACCTATAACACTGTCATTGACAGCTGTTTTTTTCATTATCCTTCATGAATATTTCAGTGTAGTCTACCCAATTCTTCTATTTTAGAAAAGCATTGAAAAGTGTCATGTTGGGAGGTCCTATGAATACCAAAGTATACTTCCAGCTGCCATTCATTACATCTCCTTGTGCTGATTTGGATTTGTGTTATGGCAAATGTGTACTGATAGGAAGAGTCAGCCAAACATGTATAATGATGGTGTTACTGAATACTCTATGTAATAAATACCTTCGGCTTTCAGGTTTGGATTTCCCAAACAGAGGAAGTCTGCCTCCTTTCCTTTCCTTTCCTTTCCTTTCCTTTCCTTTCCTTTCCTTTCCTTTCCTTTCCTTTCCTTTCCTTTCCTTTCCTTTCCTTTCCTTTCCTNTTCCCTTTCCCCTCCCCTCCCCTCCTTTTTTTTTTAATTTTAGGAAAAGAATTCTTTTTTTTTTAATTTTAGAAATGGATTCCATAAGAAGTTCCATATGTTAAATTATCTCTTGTTCACTATTGTACATTCTTCACCCTCAGAAACAGAAAAGCTTCGCTGGATGAAACTTACTGGGTGTCGTATCCTGACCATGCAAGAAGACCAGGAAAAGCCATGCAGTAGACAATTTAGAGACATGCTAACTCCTTTTTGCTGGAAGCTGGATAATACCTGGGGCAGGAGAGTTTGTCTCTTCCAGAACTCTTAAGCCCTTGTCCAGTGTCAGGTGCAGAGTAATTTTTATCCCAGTGCACAGCAATATGGAAAAACAACTGTAGTGGCTGCAATTACCTTCAGTGCAATCTTGCTTTATCAAGTTACATGTTATAAAAATAACTCATTGACCGAAAGGTTGTTAGATCTCGTCAGTAGCTGGAGGAGAAAATTTGTTAAGAGGTTTCTTCTCCCTCCCCAAATCCACTCTTGTGCTGGCTGCAACATAAAGAACTCCCTAAATTACCCAAACTTCTCCCAGGTAGAAATCCTTCTCCCTGTTGCTCTCAGATAGAGCTGTCATCCCACAAGTTTTTGAGCAGGGATCATTGTCAAGACAGGCTCAATTCCTTCTTGGGGGATTCCCAAACCTAAAAACAGGGTATCCCTTCTTCTCTGATGGTTCCTACTGAGCACTGTAGCAGCCCCAGTAATGATTAAGCCTGTCTCCGGTAAAATTCTGTGCTTCCATCATCATGGCACCGTATGCTAACCACTGGGGATGGGGTCCTGTGGGGAGATGGGGCTCTGGCCTCATGCTCTTCACAATGATGCTCATATGGAATTTGCTGGGAGGAGGCTTTTGGCTGCTGTGGAAATGAGCGGGGGAGCGCAGCACCATCCTCAAGGCCCTTTGAAAACATGCCACGGTCCGAGCACGCCAGGCAGATCGGCACGACAGACCAGATGTGTGTTTTGCAAATTAATGAAATGCCTTTTGAAATGCTTTTAAGTAAATGAGAGTTAAATTCACCCTAATTGCATTAACCTCTGTGGAGAGCAGCATCCATTCAGGGTCATGTCCGCCTGGGTTTCAGACACGTTCGGCACCTTGCAAACCAGGCTCCTCTGCGTGCAGGGAAGGGAGGGTGGGTACAGGGGTGCCTGAGCAGAGCCTAGGTCCCTTCAGGTGTGGAGGGACAGTTCTGGGCACCCACTGGAGTAAATGTGAGGTCAGCTTCTGTCTGCAAGTGGAGTTGAGCCCTGTGGGAGTAGAGCAGGTGCCAGGGTGGGCCCCATGAGATGCTCGGTGTGCAGTTGTGGGAAGGGGTGGGGGTGGAAGGTGAGAACACCGACTCAGCAGTGCTGAGCATCCTCCAGGATCCAGCACCTGCAGACTTCACGGGAACAGGGAGGCAGGCAGGGGCACGGGGAGAGTGAGGGCGAAGTACTAGACAGCTTCTCCATCACCAGGGCCGCCGCTTTCATCTTCGTCGTGGTCCGCGCTCTTTTTTCAGATGGCACTTTGACAGAAGATTAATTCAAGTCAGCTGCTGAAAATAATTATTGCATTATGGGAGCAGTAATCATTATTTAGAACATGATTAAATATGTCTGCGTCTATTGACTCTGCCTATGATTTATGTATTTGTTTAGTCAATAGTCTAATGTAAATGATGTAATTAATTATAGATGGTGGTGTCAGGTCATTGGTAAAAACAATCTGATGAGAACAAGGGCTCTGTTTTTTTCCTGACAGATGCAGAGGGAGGGCGGGAGGGACGGGCAGAGTTGAGGGAATTCCAGGGGAACTTTTTCATGTGTGAATGGCGGCTGGGATCTCAATTTGCATGTTGTCTTTCTCTTGTTCAGCATTCGTTTAGAAATTGAAATAACTTGTTAAGCAAAGGGGAAGGGAACACATGATTGCAAAGAGGACACCTGGGAGTAGTGACGGCGCACAGCTAAAGAGCCAGCTGCTCCCTAACACGAGAGAGCGTGCCACTATCATTTACCGCTTCATAAAATTAAGTGTTTTCCAAATTAAATCAGTAGGCAGCATGCAGGAAGACCTACTATCTCTAATAACAATTTTTCAATCAATATCGGGGGCCCGGCTGATCTGGAATCGGAGCGGAGGAGTCTGGGATTGGCTGGGGGGGAGCAGGGAGACAAGGAGAGGAGCAGGTTGGGGGGGGATGCTCAAGTACCGCAGCTTTCAATCAAAGCAAAAGTTAAAAAAAATATATATGCATGGTGGATTCTCCATCACTGTGAGTCTATTCCCCATAGATTTTTCTCTTAACTGATAATTCGGTCAGTCACATTCCTCAGAGGGAGGTCACGGGTCACCCCAGCCCCTGTCAGGCCTCAGAGAAACCATTTCCATTTTAATGCCACAGCTATAATCTACCAAAGATGTGATGTACAAGATACAATGAATTTAAGTGGTCTTCATATATCACTGAGCTTTCATGCCTTCACCTGGGTAATAGTCTGAATTACTCTCCCTACCTCACAATCTGTCACCCCCAGTAAAATAACTGCCACACGGCTGTTAATGGCAGGTTTGTCCAAATTGGGGCCGTGGTAGCCCGAGGCATTACACATCATAAACTTTAGCATTCAGTGCTTAGCCTGGTGGTGTCAGCAATTGAAAATTATTCTGTAAATACTTCCGTGGCACTGCTCTGCTCATGTTTTTATTTATGGCAGCTAAAACAAACGCAGGGGGACGGCGCAGGGCACAGCTGCTGGTGCCACTGCACACCTACCCACACAGGCAGCTGTGACAAAGCTCTGGCTACCCAGCACTGTGGAAATTTTGCAACAGCACCCCACTGGTGGACCTAGACACAGGTGGGCTGATAGTTTCTGCAGCAGTTAGACAACAGAAAGATCAGGTTATTTATTGGTATCCAGTGGCAGAGTTGTCTGTGTCTGTACCAGCTAATGCCTGCACGTTAAATAGAACAAATCTGATTTCCCTTCCATAAGAAAATACTTTCAGGGCATTCCTGGGGCTCCTGAGTTTTCCAGTCTCATTCGTGACTGTGCAGAAAGCCATGAGCCCAAAATCCATTCTTGTGTTCTCAGGTCTCCGGGAGGTCTCCTGAGTCACAGCTATGGTAATGATTGTAATTGCTGGTGTAATTATGTCTGTAGGAATATGGATTTCTTGCTTTCCTTCAAATGAGCTCCTGCACTAAAGCATGGTTCCAGCTAGGCAAGCTTTTTCCCTACCCCTGGCTGCATGAGGACTGCTTGTTTGAACACTGAGTGACACCTACTCACTGACAATAAATTATATTTGAAAAAATAAATCTATCCCAATAAATCATATGAGGCCAAGCTAGGCCTATAAATCAGAGCAGTTGTGGAAGAAGGAGTGGCAGAGGAGGTCTGAAGAAGCGCAGAGTCTTAGAGAGGCCTCCCAAAGTTTTTCTGCTGCTAAAAGCGTCCTGTGGTGAAGGCTTAGGCAGTGCTTCATTTGGAAACATTTAGAGGAAGAGGCCAGCAAGGTGCTTGGGGCTGGGCAGGAGGGAAGGCAGGGCCCTGACAGCTGGGGAAACGCCTCTGCTCTGTCTCTGCACAAACACTGCGCTTGGCTCACCTCCACATTGAAGCCTGGGCCAGACACAAACCCCCAAAACATGGGAGCATCCACTGTGGAGGATGCAAGTGTGGATTTGTTATCTTGCTTTGTAGCTCTCTGTTGTATGAAGCTCAGAAAGTAGCGTTAGGTGCAGTGATGCTCTCATCTGGTCTGGATCTAAGTACGGGCTGCTCTCCTATAACGTGCCTGGGTGCTATGCGGAAATAGAAGAATTATTTTCTGCTTCAGTTATTTTCTTATTGTAAGTTAAAAATAACATTGCTGTTGGCTGATAATCTGGTATGAATTCCCTGTCCTGATGCAGTTTTATCAAATCCTATTTGTCCCTATGGCAGATGTGGCTGCTTTGGTACATGAAGTTAGTAATAGACTTCCTTTAAATTACAGCTCTTGCCCATAGGTTCATTGCAGTATTTGTTTACAAATAGCAGGTTAAAAGTTATCGTGTTCTCTTGGTAGCTGTTGTCTTTAGTTTGAGATTGTCACCAAAGTCTTCCACACCCTGGCAAACACGAAAGCCAGCTGAGGTGGTGCAACACACAGCTTGTGAAGGTTGTGCTCTGCAGTAAATACCCGGGTTGACAAAGGCGACGTGCACAGTGATAAAGTGCGAAACTCCCAGGCAAACTTTTTCCTGTGGGAAAAACCCCTTACCTTGTAAAAACTAACACAATGAGCACGGTTCTTCTTTGACCCTGGTGTTTGCTCACTTCAGAAGGCACAAAGCTCTCCTCAGCCTTTCAGGGTCAAATCGGGCAATAAAAACCTGACTACATACTGGGGTTTCAGCCCTGCTCCTTGTGCTTGTTGCAGCCCTACAACCCATCTCCTACCATCCTGATGTTAATGCAGACCAGAAAATACGTACAAAGTTTTATATTGTCCCAGATACTTTCAGAATATTTTACAAGACGGATAGAATGCCCCACTGTCTCCTATAATGTAGCATGCACAGCATCAAGCGCAACACCGAAAGTGTCTAAATAAAAGATACTTTTCAGGGTCTTTTTAATGGAAGAAAACAATTACATCCTTTAGCTGCCCTAGCTGAAGTATATGCTTGATTTTTTAAGCACATCTTGGAGTACTTTCCTAAATCAGGATCTTGATTTCTAGCATTGGATATAATTTAAAATAAATCAAACTCTTTTCTCTTTTGGTGTATTATGCTGATCTACGGCTTGGCTTTCATTTTTTCCTGTTAAATAGAAACCCACTTCATCATGAAATATATCCCTCATACTTTCTCCTACACAGTGAGAGAAAAACATTGATAAACATCGAGTACCAGCCATTTCTCAAAAGCTTCCTACAGGTCTCAGGGAAGGAGAAGGAAAACAAATGCTATGCAAGTGCTACCAGTTCAGCTATAAGATGACGAGAGGAAGGAGTCGATGGGAGTGAACACTGGAGGGGACAGATTTTGGCAAGCTGTGACTCTGCCTGTCTTACATCCAGCTTGTAGCAGGCCATGGAAAAACCCTCAGTTTAGGTGGCGATGGAATAAAGCTGATGCCTCTCATGTACAACCATATTATTTTGTTTAAAGTGTGGGGCTTCAGACAAAATGCTACATTTCCCCAGCACTCCCCCTGAAAGAACAATGGGCTTGTTAAATAGTTTCTGGTTGCACTAATTAAAATTTCCCACAGAATTTCAGGTACAACTTGTTTCTTTGGAAGCTTTTCAGAAATAGAGCTAAGTCAGGTTTAGTCAAGGTATGAGGCAGGAAAACACGGGCTAAGAGTGGGAATAGTACAGCAAACCAGAGCTGTCTGTCTGTGTCTTCTCCAAATCTGCTGCAGTTGGCCCCTGTCTAATCCTTATGCATCCCAAACATTGGATTTTTAGACGCTAAAATTTGCTGCCTGCTGTGCAACAGAGGAGAGCTGTTTGAGCTAAAGAACAATATTGGCAGAAGAACAAATGGCTTTGAACTGACTGTGAATAAATTTAAGCAATTGCATTATTTCTAACCAGCAGAGGAGCCAAGCTCTGGAAGAGACTTCTTATAGGAAAAGAAGGAACTGAGCCCTGGCCAGCTTTAAGATGAAGCTTGATGGGTTTATGAAGGTAATTATTTGACCGAGTCCTCCATATCTCTCTGAATAACTGCAGGCTGGGTTCCTGGACCCGGCTACCTCTTCCAGCCTGAAACACACCCACAGGGAAAATTGATGGGGTTCGTAGACGAGGTGTGAAATTCCTGGTGGTGCTACCAAGGGATTCCACAGGACAGCTGCAGGAAAGCTCTATTTCTCTCAGTCTTGCTTTCCTTTTGCCCTTTCTTGCTCAGGAGATGAGCCTTAGGGATTCCTTGGAGATATCCTGCACGTAGCTGCACAAACACATGGGCTGTGGGTTGTGGACAGGGTCCTGTTAACCCAGGACTCTCAACTCTGTCCTCCCCAGCAGATGGGCAGACGCACTGGCCATGCAGAGTGACCCTGATACTGTGATTTCTGGGGCAAAAGACTCTGGGATCCCTTCTCACAGCAACTGAAAACCCTGACAGGGCTGCCAGAGGTCCTTGCCCAGGCTGCTGCCCCGTCCGACTGGGTTTGTACCACCATCAGAAGTGTGGTTTGCACATCTGGGACTCTAGCTTCAAATCAAGGTAGTATAATTCCCTTCTGTCTTCCTTCATCCCAGCCTTTTTAATTGGGTGAACAACATCACTTGAACTTTCTGAAAGAAGGACAGCCACACTTAAAGCAGGAGTTTGTAGTTCAGGCTTGCATTTGCAATTAAGTGCCTGGAGCCTGACAGGCCCCTGCTGCCATCACTGGTAGAAATCGTGAAGGATCAGACAGTGCCTTCATTTTCATCCCCAATAATGGGAATTTTGGTAACTTGGGAGAGACCCATGGGACAGCATCACTACAGGGAGTGAATAGATGCTAGCCTTGAGGTATCAAGCACACCAAATTACAGGTTTCAGCATTAAATCTCGGCTAGGAAAGATGCTTTCCGCTTATTTACCTCGCAGGCGCCACATTTCCTGCTCCTCATCACAGAAGATATTTCACAGTGTGTGCCCTGGACTGGGGGGCTTCAGGGCCCCATGTTTTACAAAAGATCAGTGCAACACTGGGAGTTTCCCCTTTGCCTTTCTGCCAGCCTGGCCCTGCCAAGACACATCAGCACCATGGACGAAGCCTGGGAGAGATCAGAAATGAGGAGGCAGCGACAATGTAAGTATGAAAAAATTAGACCAAGCTACTGATAAAGAAACAAATTTAATTTTCCCCAGGTAAAGGACATTTTATTAGGAGTTTAGTACTTCAATAGGGTGTAGATATACAGCTCTTTCCCAGAATTTCACCCTCAGTTCAGATGAGAATTCACCCATAAAGCTCCAGTAATGTTTTTCTTTTAGTAGTGACACTTAGCAAAATAATTAGGCAATTAATTGGCTAACTCCACAAGGAGCAGCAATTATTTCTTTTACTTAAAACATATAAAAAGCTGTGTCATTTATTGATAGAGAGTCGCATAATATTCCATGGCAGAACAGCCCTCTGGAGACATTACTCTATATGCTGCAAATGCATTTTGAGAATAATAAACAAAACTCAGCTAAATCTTAAATAGGCTCATTCCCGTATTTAAAAAATACTACCATTCATTACAATTATTTATTGTTTATCAGTGTACAGACGACCACAGCCCAGCAAGAACGACTCGGCCTGTATCCCCAGGAATTTACAGCTGCAAACTCTGTTCTCATACCAATACCTGCACAGCTGAACTCACACGAGCTCTGACTCAGTGAAGGGCGTGAGCGTGTGCCTGGTTTTAGGGAGGGCAGCACGTTCCCAGAAGCCCAAGCACATATTTCAAGAAGCTTGCTCCATCCAAGCCTTCAGTACTTCTTCGCCAGATACAGATGAAAAAAAATGTGGACACCGGGCCTCCCAGCCAGCAAAAGTGGTCAGAGGTGCCTAACTATTTTAATGCAGAGTTTTAATTACAGTATTAATGCTCATTTTCAGACCGAGAGTTTGGCAAAGGTGAAAGTGAAGGTGGTGCCAGCGCTGTTAGTTTGCGTATTTTCAAGTACTCCCTCTGACTGCTGAATAGAGTCAGGTGTGAGGTTTTCATTTATGCATTACACAGCGGGTGCCATCCTGGTTTTGTTGTTGCAAGTAGATGGACATAAATTCCTTGTAAACTACAAATACCAATTTAAAGCCCCTGTAAGATTTAGTGTTATAGTTCATGGGTAGATTCTCTGGGTTTTGCTGCTTAATTCAGTCTATATGGTCTTTAACCTAGCAGCAGCCGAGGATCAAATCTTTTGGGTTAAGCACTGCTGTTATCAATATATTCAAGATACTGACTGTATTGATGTGCAAACTCATCCAAGATCAATCTACCTTCTGAAGAAACTTGGACTTACCACTTCCCAGAAAGGGAGAAATGCCATCACTGTGGACCTGCCTGTGTTCCTGCAGTGCCCGTGCACATCTAAGAGAGTCATAAAACCCCAAACACCCAGCTGGCGGCAAATCTGAATGTTGGGGTTGGGTGGAAGAGGCACTGGGTGGAAGAGTTCCTGCTGAGCTGTGTGGCTAGCAGGCTTGGAAGCAATTTAATTATGGGCTGGTTTTTGCTTTGCAAGAAAACCACCAGAAAGCCCAGTGTTGTCATAACATGCTGCTACAATTCTCTTGGCATGCTGCATTTTAATGTTTCATTTTGAAATTAAACTGTTGTGTTGGGGGAGGGTTATTCTATTTCAACATGCTTTACAAAAAGACACTGAGCTTTTAAAATGCAAGTTGGAATGTTACTCAGCAAGTTGATCGAAATGTCAGTTTGTCAGAAACAAAACGTTTTGATTAGATCATCCTTAAAATCATTATTCTGGAGCTTTATTTTGCAAAGAATTTGGCAGCACTTTCTCCTCTGTGAAGCTAAACCAAATATTGAAACCACAGAGCCTTTGCAAAGTGTACATCTGTCTCCATACAACTCCGACAGATACCCAGATATTCTTTTTCCTTTCTTCCTAGATAAAGAGGAATTTTATTTTAAACATGGGTTTTTTAATGCCTGAGAAAATAGGGCAGTCACAGAACCATGGCTTTAAACAAACTTTATTTGGGCGCTTGAGTGACTGGCAATTGTGGGCAATCATTTTAGCTGTCACAAGGCCCAGAGAAATGTGGGAGAGCTCTTCCATGAAATGTTTATATTTCATAAACAAAATGATGTGCTTAACAGTCAGAGTGATGGGAGGGTTCCGGCTAATGCATTTTCCAATGTGTGAGGCAGATTATTAATGCGCTCCAGTAGCTGTTAATTTCAGTTTGCCGGAATGATTTATGGGGAGGTAAAGGAGAGAGACATAATCTAATTGAGATCAGAATCACTGTTCTAGTAGAGGAGCACCAGCATGGACCCCGGCCACAGCAGAATGATTAATATCTAATAAGCAAATAATCCGTTAAATTATTATAAACATTACTTTTGACAACTCTTTTGTTGCCGGGGGAGAAAGCAAAACAAGCAAGGGAGAATAACAAAACCCTGGGTGAATTTTTCAGGTGTTTCTCTTCTGCTGCATACAGATAAAGGTTCGATGCTGAGGGAAAAGAAAACACCAGGTTAGGAGGGAGCATGCTCCCTGATCAATTGTAAATCAGCGGGGTAAGCACTGATGCTCTAATATGAACAACAATTGAATGATCAGAGGAAAATCCATCTTGAAAAGGAAGGGAGAGGCAGGGAAAACTCTCACATTGTCGGCACGATCCACGGCTCAGCTCGCAGCCAGCGGCTCCCTGGTCATTACTGCCCTCGTTAGTACGTCCTGCCTGCGGTCCTGCCTGTGCTGCCTTTTGTCTGAGTGAGGACCACTCAGCATCCCTTTATGGCCAGCTCCCAAAAGGGGCTGGGGGCCGTGCTGATCTCCCTCCTCTCCAATGCCCTGCTGCCATTTCTGTGCTTGTCAGTGGTTTTGCATTTAGGTTTCCTTACCCAGCAGGTGACTTGGATTTTGTCCTTTACCAGAGACGCGCAGGGAGCCAGCACAAATAATTTTGGCTGCGTGAAGGGTGTCGGTGGTGTTTCTGTGGGTATGTGTGGGTGTCAAAATCATGTTAGAAAATAATTCAAGGAAGCCCGAAGAATGAGATAAACACAAAGCTTTGGGCAAAACACTTTTCGCCTCAGTTTTTCCTCCACAAGGAGTGTTTGCAGGAGTAAATAGTGCAAGTAAACGATACACCAGGCCTTTCTCCAATTTCCCTGCCCTCTAGGGTGTTAAAAGTGTATTTTGAATTAGTCAAAACCAAAGGGACTTCATTTTTTCATCAGATGATAAATGATCCATCAAAAGTCTTGTGTGGTTGAAGAGAATGTTTTTCTTGACCAAAAATTAAGTATTTCATTCATTAGCAAGGGTCTTTTTTTATCAAACGAAGTATGTTTTAAAGAAATAAATGCTTCCAGTAAAAAAGAAAGTGAGCACATTGAAAATATTAACCAAATATTAACCATTTTTTTTTTCTGTGAGTGTGAGGATGTACATTGATTTCAATAAGATTTGCCTTTACTTGGATATCTTTGCCTTTTCTTCTTCATCCCTGCCCACTTTGCCATGGCCTGGTCAAGGAAGTTTAGGTCTGGAGAGCAAGTGAATGAGGCTGCAAACCTGCAGCCAGAGCTGCGGGCTCTGCTCTCCAGTACCCAAGGTAAGCCCTGGGAGGAGCGGAGGAGGACACAGCATGTGGGTAGTTGAAATTTGTGAAGTGTTTCCCTCCTCATCACATTATGAGGTGGTTTTGGCAAATCAGGTATCCCAACACTGTGCACCCGGGAGGCTGGCAGCAAACAGCCTCGTGCCACTGTGAATTTTCATTGCCTCTCCACAGAAAAAGAGCAGTTTCATCACTGCAAGACTTATCCAAAAGGTCCACATATCCTACCTGAGGTTAGGCTTCTGAGAGGAAGCACTCTTACATCATTTGGTTATTTGTTTAAATATTGCAAAATCCACAAAATAAGGTCTGGAGTAAGAACAGTAGAGAACCTAAAACACTGACAGACCAAGTAGCATGACTCCAGTACCAGAAAAAAGACCTAATCACCAAATAAAGGATAACAACATAAACATCAAAACATTGGCTTTTGGCTCATACTTTTCTGAACAAAAGTCTGCTTTACATTAAAGACACGACTAAGAGCCACAGGCTTTGAGCTGGAATACAGGAGTTCTTGATTTGAGTCATCATTATTAGTCTCATTTGCAAGGAACTTCCTTTCTTTTGTTATTCACCCCATTCTCACTGTTAATGTTTATAAAATAATCATTATTATAATGATTAATGATTGATGATTATAAAATCATCATTATTATGATTATAAATAAGTCTTTCAGCTGGCTGGGGGATACAAAACCACAACTTCTCTTGCTCACAGGGAAACCTTTCTGAGATGAAGTCATGAAGAGAAGTTGGTTCAGCATCCATTGGATGCAGCAAGAAATCTGTTGGTGCAGCACCTCTGCTGTCTACTGTGCCCCAAACCAAGCACCTGTGAAGAGGGTAACAGAACGATTTAAAAGGGTGTCTCTAGACCTTGTTTTTCTGTTCAGCTTCTGCTTCTTGATAGAAACTTTTCATGGCAATGAAAGATAATTTTTCCTCATGTTCTTACACTCTGGCAAGCAGATGTGGGGCTGATTTTTATAGAGCTGTAGGTCAAAGAAGGATACGGATCCAGCTGTGTCCCTTCCCATTCTCCAGCCAGGCCCTGCAGCCAAACAGGTTGTCCTGTAATGGTGCTCTTACCTGGAGGCTGGCACTGTAAGCCTGGGTCTACTGAGCAAGCAGCACCTTTGGTCATCAAATCAGGCTGACACAAAGTCCACAAAAGTCAGAGAAGAAACTGGCTCTGCCCATTGCCTCAAGTTTTAAACTCTTCAATGAGCAACACTGTTAAACATGCAAAAACAACAACATAAGTGGCAAGAACATGCACGTTCTCCCCCAAATAGCAGCAGCTTTCAGCTGTAGCCAGGCACTGGAAAAGTTACTTAAAATCCTACCCCATTCTCTCTGGGTTAATTCAGCCTGTGACCCAGTGTACTGCTCATCCTAATATTAATTCTGAGAATCTTTCCTTTTAATCGTGTGTACTCCCTGTTTGTTATTGTGACTGTTGCTCTTGGCTCTGCTGGCTGTCCCACAGCCTCGCTGGACCCACGCTCACACCCAGCCACCCCTCCCCAGAAGCAAGGGGTTCTGCAGGGCTCCTTCTGCTTCAGTTTCAGGCTCCTGCCTGAGCTAAACTGAAGGCAGCCTGCCTGCAGACAAGCCAGACAATGGGTCCAAACCTAGCTGGAGTGAGATATGATGCACAGACACTGATCCAAACATCCTGCAGGACTTCCAGCACTTTTGAGTCTACCACATAAGGCTGAAAACCTTCAGGTGCGCCTCAGTCCTCCTTGGGAGGACTTCAGCTTCTTCCCAACCCACCCTTGGGAACAGCCATGTGAAGAAGTTGTTTAAACCACTGGCTGCTTCAGGGAATACCAAAGCCTGGCCTTGATGCACTGCTATGCATGACAGGTCCTTCAGGAAGATGCAGGCATCTTATCTTTCACGTTAAAAATCCTGGAAGGCAAAGTTGCTTAGGAACAGGCTTGTATGTTAGGTCACATGGAATCATTAAGTTTTCTTTGCCAACCCCTGAGACTCTGCCAGATTTCATTTCCTAGGAGTCAGGTGCTGGCATTCTGTCCTGCAAAATGTGCATTCTTCTCTTATCTTCTTTCCAATATTCCCCACGGTGTATTTGACACCAGGAAAAAGAATGTGTGAAGTAATGGTCACCTTTAGGTTATCAGGCCTGGGAACAGGGGCCAGTTTATTTGCATTTATTTGCAGTGCAGAGCATTTAACTTCATAATGTTTCACAGAGACTTAGAAAAGCATGTTCAAAACATACAGAAAGTATTACTTCATAGCCCTCTAGGATGAATTCCTGATTAAACAACACATAGAAATAATGTTTTAGCTTCAAGGGCATCAGCAAATTAAATACTGTTTAATATCTGACCCAATATATTGAGGAAGCTCTGTCAATAAATTAATCCATTGGTTGTGGAGCAGAGTTGTGTTGCATGGATTTATTTCATGGCACTTAGACACAAATAACATTTAAACAGAAGCAGTAGTAAGTTTTAGCTTAGGAACCCAGAAATTTTGAAAGAAAACTTTGTTAGATTGGACTTATTTCAGGAGAAAAGCTGGAGAGAGATGTGCAGACTTAACAGTATCATTTCTGATTTGGCCTGGGGAAATACCTGTGGCTATGCTAAGGATCATGTGTGCCAAAGAAGTCATTCTTTCAGCAAGACATGAAACCCATGGCTGTATGCATCAGCACATAGCATCACTTTCAGATCATTTAGGATCTCCACAAACCTTAGTGGAAGCTGGATTTGACCTTTAAAACCCAGAAATACAGTTTCTGGAAGTATAATTCTTCTCATTCTGAAACTGTTCCCATTGTAAATTATGGGGCTAACAGCTGGCTTCCAATGAAGTCAACTATTAATTAATTGTATGTTCACTACCCTGCCTTGTGTAAATCAATATGAGAAATAAGCAGTCTCCTACTATACAACACAGACACTCTACACAGGGAAGTAATTTAGGGTGGATGTCAGCTTGCTCGGAAAGGCTCCTTTACTGCAAACTAGACAATGAAAAACCCTTACTCTACGGAAAGCTTCCCCTAGTCCCTGTTGGTGCCAACAGAAAAATCCTGTGGCTCTAGCACAACTGGTGCCATCATTCTTGCACAAAAACCTGTATCAAGAGAAATTATTGTCCAAACAAGCCGATTTTGCCGGCAGTGGCACCATAGATGGTATGCTACATGACCAGATTATACCCTTGAATCAAGGGTATACGCTGTCAAGGATTTTATATTCTGGGGGTTATAGTCCTCATTTGGAGTCACTTCACTGTTCACATTATGCAGGTAAAGTTAGTGGGATTATTTCAGTTTTCACCCCATGTGCCTCAAACTGGGGCCTCACTTCGTGCTAGAAAACTGAGAGAATTGCCTTGGTTTTCTGGTAGGGCTTGTGAGTCAAAATCACTGCCCATGCTGAGAGTTGTCTAATGAGGTGCTGAGCATCCATTCCTGGGTGTGCTGCAGTTACTTCTCACCTGCACTAGCAGGGAGACAACTATCCCGTAACTGAGTAGGAGAACTGTATTTCAGGCTTTTTTCCTGAATGAGGAAAAACCAGAAGTCCCGATTCTGGTTATGTTTGTTTGGCTGTTTTCTGGAAATGTTGCCTGGAGTGAGTGTTTGGAAAACTAAGAATAATGTGGGCCCATTACTAAGGGAGGGGGGACCTTCCATTTAAGAGAGGACACAGAGAAGGCAAAGTTTCTGAACACTTTTCTTTGCATCAGCCTTCACTGACAAGACCAGCATTCTCTGACCCAGGAGAGCAGGGTAAGGGGAATGTCGGAAGGAAGAATTTCCCTTGGTCAGGAAGGATTGGGTTAAAAAACACCTGGGTAAATTCGGCATCCACATGGATGGGTCCTGATGGGATGCATCCACAAGTACTGTGAGAGATGATATGACACCACAGTGAGGCTGCTCACAATCATCTCTGGTGGTCAGGAAAGGTTCCTGGGGGCTCAAAGACAGTAAATATCAATCCAGTCTTCAAAAAGGGCAAGAAGCTGAACCCACAGAACTACTGGCCAGTCAGACTCACCTCAACCCCTGGGAAAGTGATGGAACAGTTCATTTTCGAGGCCATCTCTACCCACATGAATGACACGAAGGGGATCGGGGTAGTCCGCATGGATTCATTAAAGGTAAATCATGCGTGACCAACCTGATTGCCTTCTGTGATGAAACAACTGCCTGGATGGACAAGGGGACAGCAGTGGACATTGTCTAACTTGACTTCAGCAAGGCTTTTGACATCATCTCTCACAAGATTCTCACAGGCAAACTCAGGAAGCGTGGACTGGATGAGTGGACAGTCAGATGGACTGAGCTGAATGACAGATCTCAGAGGATCATAATCAGTGGCACAGGGTCTCTCTGGAGGCCTGTCCATAGTGGTGTCCCCGAAGGTTCAGCACTGGGCCCAGTGCTGTTTAACCTGCTCATCAATGATTGGAAGAAGGGGTAGAGGCCTCCTCGGCGGGTTCACTGATGACACAAAGCTGGGAGGAGTGACTGATACCTCCAAAGACTGTGCAGCCCTTCAGAAGTGCCTTAACAGGCTGGAGAGGTGAGCAGGGAAGAACTGTCTGAAATTCAGATTCAGGGTCCTGCACCTGAGTAAGAACAACCCCCGGCACCAGCACAGGCTGAGGGGCAACCTCTTGAGAAGCAGCTGTGTGGAGAAGGACCTGTGGGTCCTGGTGGACAGCAGGCTCTCTGTCCACGGGCCAGCAGTGGGTCCTTGCGCCCAAGAAAGCCGATGGTGTCCTGGAACACATCAGGAAGAGCATTGCCAGAAGGTTGAGGGAGGTAATCCTGCACCTCTGCTCAGCCCTGGTGAGCCACATCTGGAGTGCTGTGTCCAGTTCTGGGCTCCTCATTACAAGAAAGACAAGGAGCTACTGGAGAGGGTCCAGGGGAGGCCACAATGACAATGAGGGGTCTGGAGCATTTCTCTTATGAGGAAACACTGCAGGAGCTGGGCCTGTTCAGTCTGGAGGAGAGAANTGAGAGGGGACCTCATCAGTGTCTGTCAGTGCCTGCAGGGAGGGTGCCAGGAGGAAGTTTCCAGGCTCTGCTCGGTGGTGCTGAGCAACAGGACAAGAGGAATGGGCAGAAAACGATGCCCAGGGAGTTCCACCTGAACATGAGGAAGAACTTCTTTACTGTGCAGGGACAGAGCACTGGAACAAATTGACCAGAGAGGGTGTGGACATGAATATCTCACTGGAGATATTCAAGTGCCATTATCAAGGACCACCTGGACACAATCCTGTGCCATGTGCTCTGGCATGACCCTGCTTGAGCAGGGAGGTTGGGCCACTGGGGCCTCTTCCAAACCTAACTGTTCCGTGATTCTGGGTGAACCCTGGAGGTCAGACCACTTTCCCATTCCTGTTCTACTCTGGGGCCCAGCAGTGGGGCTTGCTGCCCTGTCCTGCCCTGCCCTGCCCTCAGTTTTTTTTGGTGATCTCACAAACTGACCCCTTGTTTTCCCTAAACTGAGCTCACAGCCCCCATGTAAAACCTCAGAGAGCTAATGCTCAGGAGTCAACAGTTATTTCCATCAGCTAGAACCTGCCCAGTCCACTTTGTCAGTTCAAGGAGAAAGAAAATATGAGAAAACTATCAAGTTTTAAGTGAAGCATTGTGAAGTAGCGGAGCATAACTGCACAAACCTTGTTTTCAGCAGTAGATTGGATTATCTGTATATTGTACCATAAATGGGTTAGGAGTACAAGCAGGAGATGCCCTGATGTTTTTTCATACCATTCTTCTGCTGTCTTCTTTTTTTTTTTTTCCTGTAAATCATGTGTCAGGAAATCTTTGACAAACACTATTTCCATACTTAAATTGAGCAATGAATTGAAACTAGCAAAAGAAAAGGGGAAGAGAATATATTCTATAGCTGTGCCTTTTAAATTGCTTTATCTATTGATAGTTTTGTCCCATGCAAAATGCAATTTCAACAATATAGAAAGCACAGACTGAAAACTGAGCTCTAATTAAATCAGTAATGTTTCATTATTTCATGTGAACAATGCGAGTCTAAAGTGATCTTTCCACAGAAAAATTAAATCAAGTTCCATGTGAAAGTCTGCCATTCCAAATATATTTAATATCCTGTGTTCCTAAGAGGTTTGGGTTGCACAGAGGAGGACTGTGAGCTGTGAGAAACCCCCCAGAAGCAGCATTCCCATCTCCCCGTCTTGTCAGTGCCCACCGTGGAGCTGGGGAGCTCCTCGGGTTTCCATATTCAGTACCAGAGTAATGTCCCATGGATACAGGAGTGATTTCCCTGTAAGAGATGTAATTGCAGCCCATGCTAACAAATAGGTCTCTTTAGATGTGTAGTTAAAGTGGAACATATTTAAAGGCTGCTGGCTGATTGTGAAATTCAGCTGCATGTGCTCGGGGAGTGGGTACTGCCCCCACTGCGCTGTAAGGACAGTGCTGGCAGGAGGCAGGGGCTGGAGTGTCACCTGCAAACATCTTCCCCGCTCTAAAGCCGCAGGGTTTATCTTACAGCATCCAAACCTACTGTCCAGCTGCAGGGAGAACCCTCCCTCAAACTCTGCTGCAGTTTGTGAACACAAACCCTCCCATCAGCTGGGACCTGCAGCTGTCACCCGTAAATATCAGAGACCTTGCTGGTGGGTCAGAGAAGACCTTTCGGGAGTATGTCCCAGCAGTCCTAGAGGGAAGTGGAGCATTGTTGCCTATTGCTTCAGGTAACTTTAATTTCGGGTGACAACCCCTGCATGGCATCCTACCACCAGCGACAGACACCTATGCCTGCCGAGGCTATGAAGTGACTCTTCTTCAGTACCTTTCATCTGAAAGTGACAACTGCCTGTGCCTGTTGCATTTAATCCCTTTGCCAGTGATGTGGTTACTCCTGTTGCTGGTGAGGAAACCAGAGCTGTGGTAGTGCAGCAGGCTGGCAGAGCTAAAAGCCCCACAGCTGCCCTGCTTCCTGCTCCTCTGCTAACGGAGCACTTCCACACCGATGCCAGGCAAGGGGAAAACCACAGTGAGACCCAGAGATGTGCATTAACCAACTTCAGCAGCCGAGTCCCAAAGTCGCCCAAGCACACTTGCCTTGCTAATCCACAATTTGTGATTCTGAAGAAAAAGATAACGGTGACGGCGAAGAAGGGGGAGTTCACAATTCACAAACCAATTTGTGTTGTTTCTGCAACACTGCAAAAGTGCGACTCATGAATATGCTAATGAAATTGCAATGAGAGTTTTGGCACCGTTTCATCACCTCAACTAGATTAGGGAGCAATCACACTGTGGGTTTACGTGTCTTTGGGAACTGCTGGGGAGTGGGGGGAAATAGGTCTACAATATTTATAATTCAACAAAAATTGCACTGCCTCTACCATAAAATAACAATAATGACTGTGAATTGCTAAGATATGGCTTTTGGGTAAGCCAAGGGCTTGTTGGTGAGACCACTTCCCTTGCTGCTACACTGGTACAAAAGTCTCCTCTCCCAGAGGAGCATGGTGCTGTACTACAGTCGCCCTCAGTAGGAGCAAGAGGAATCTCAGAAAGAAGCACAGGTATAGAAATAAGCCCTCAGATCAGATTGCTTGCTCCTGTGAATAATCCCACTGTGATGAAATCTTTCCTTGTGCTATTTCAGGTGAAATGGGAAATGCGAAAGGTGCATTTCCTGCAGCAAACTTCTGGAGTTTTATGCCAGCCTCTACTCAGCCCCTCTTCTTGCTTTTTTATGGGCAGTCATAAACTCTCAGCGGAGCTGATCCCATAATTAGCTTAACTCTTTTATTTCCAAGGCATGCATGGGCCAGGTAAGAAAGACTTGGACTTTGGGCCACCTTTTTAAATCCTAGTCCCTGCAGCTATCGCCATGATTAGAGATTGCACAGAATGGGATGGGGCTGATTTATAACAAATGAGAACTTTTTCCCAAGAGGCTTCTGCCGTGACATTTCCAGAAGTAATGGCTAGTTCGAAAGAAACTTTAAAAATGAGGAGGCACCGAACCCGTGGCCACTGATGGAAATTCGCAGGGAGTTTTTAAGAATCCCTGTGCGCTGATTTGTTCAGGGTTTTACACATGCAGCCTGGGGCTATAAAAACAAATGGCATTGTTGTCATATGGGAAGAGGGAAAGAAATTCCTCAAACCTGGTGGAGAAGACTGCACCAAGGCATGAAAGGGGTGTAAGGCACCATAATCCTCTCTGAAAGTCATTTACCTGTTCAATACCTGGTAGGTATCTGGGACATCTAGTACTATCACCCTTGGTTTATTTACTAACCATCATAGTTATTCTTTTCATTACCTCCACAGTGTAATGGTTATTTTATGAAGGCTCATTAAATTTAATGAGACACCACCAGATTTTATTGCCTTCTAATAAAATGGGTAGGGGGAGCTGTTTTCTTTCTGATTCATGCAGCTCCAGAGTACCTTAAAATAGTCAGGTATTCAGCTGGGTTGTGAGCAGGGCCCCTGACATTCTTTCTGCTGGTCTCCTTGGGGAACGTCAGCGATTAACAGCTATTCAAATAAAGATGTGTGCAGGGATATGCCTAGATAGGTAAAAGTTTATTTTACATACACACCTATTCTATATATTTATATATTTATATATATATTAGACCTGGGCACCTTTTTTTCCGATGAAAGATATTTCTACCAAAATACAAAGGTATTGTTGGAGTACCTGGTCAGGAGCTTGTCAGCCCTCAGAAAAAAGACACTTGCTAAAGTCCTCAGCAGGCAACCTGGTAAAGCAAAGATAGTTTCTCCTAGCAGAGAATCAGATCCATGACTGCTTGGCTTATTCGTTTATTTATTGCACAGTTGTCTATTGCAAGTATTAATTTTATCTTTTTTTTTTTTTAATGTGGGAGATAGATCTTGGAAAACTTCATGGGAAAAACACTTGAACACAAAAAAGAAAGCAAGCAAGAGACTTCTATAAATATGTCCTTGTGACATGAGTGAGAAGATGGACCTTAGAGCTCCCCTTCCAGTGGGACATTGACTGGGAGCATCATATCTCTTAATAAGAAAAAAAAACAAACTCCAAAAAAATGGAACGAGCTTCTTGATAAGCTAAGGTGACTGGGAGAGAAAATCCAGTGAGGGTGCAGTCTGTGGCTCGTGTCTGAATCACCTGCACTACAGGGAAAACGAAAGGTGTGACAAGTGCTCCTTTGGATTTGTTCTGATGGAGGTATTGGGGAAGAATTTGGTTGGCCCAGCCAGGAGCTAACTCTGGTCTGCAAAGGGTCTCAGGGTGAGATGAGTGTCTCAGGGTGGTTGGGGAGGCAGAGCACAAGGAAACAATAATGCAGCATGCAGGGATAGCAGGACACCAGCAGCATGTACCAATAATACTGTTTTAATAAAGCAATACATTTAAAAATACAGGGCTAACCCCCAAAATGCTACAAGAGCAAGTCTCTCTCCTACTGATGTTTTATGCTGTAGTTGGAAGCTGTGAGTGTCTGAAATCACTGTATCAAGACAGAAAGATATATACATAAAATGGTTTTGAATTTGGTGATTGTGTTGTAACTTAAGTAACAGAACAACCAGATTTAGGAATTGAAGGCTCTCTGAAAAATGTGTAGTGATGCAGCCTTGCTGCCTCCCAAGCGAGCAGCCCAAGGAAATGAAACTCTTCCATATAAAACTGGTTGAATTATTCATTATAAATAAATTATCCAATAAATGTAGCCCTTTCAGTGATCATAAACAACTAACAACTCGATCCTGATTTCAGTAGATGTTTTGGTACCCAGAAGTATGTGAAGAAGGGGCTGTTTCTAGGCTGTTTCTTTAGAGGGTGCCTCACTAGGTATTGTTGTGCCATTCACACTCTCTCTGCTTTTAAGATGAAAATAACATTAGTGACTAGGTGCTGCAAACTGATAATTCAGGTTTTCCATTGTTTTGTCTGACACATAAGCTCCCCAGCTTGCTTTTCGTCACTTCTTTCTCTCTGGTGACTTGCCTGGTGCTCCAGCACCTTCCTGTGTCTCTGGATCTCTCAGCCCTCAGATGGCTTGCCTTTCCTGGTGACTCCAGTCATGCTTCCATGGCAAGTCAACATCAGAGATTTCGATTATGTCCAGCCCTGGTGGTCTTCAGCAATTGTTCTGATAGAATAGTCATATTGGGAACATAAATCAGACCAATATCCTTGAGTCAGTGATTCATCCAATACCTGTAGTCTAATAATCAATACAAACCTTAATTTTTAGCCTGGTGTTCTGACTTGATTTTATATGTTGAACTGATTAGGAATTTTCATTACAGTGCAGGTTTTTGCTTGGAAAAAGTATCTGCAAAGCCACATCTTTCCCCTAGAAGCCATAATTTGGATTAAGTTGTCCTGCAGAAAGTTTCTCTAAGATTGGAATCCAGTGTGGGAAGACATGAGGGATAAGGTTTTCGATTAGCTAGAGTCCCAGCAGTGAGGGTATTTCCCTAAAAAGAAAGGATGTCTGGTCTCTCTGCTCAGCCCTGACATAGTTGCTGACTCAAAGCCGAACAGCTCCATCCAGAGAGAAATCCACACCAGAGTATCCTGCAGCCCAGCAGCAGGGGATTGCATAGGAGGAAGGAGACACAGGTAGAGGTCTTTGCTCTCCCTCAGAAGGGATAATGAGGTTTGAATCAAGGTCTCTC
>VYZQ01002162.1:2120-15968 GCA_013400655.1 Mystacornis crossleyi
ATTTTAAAAAGTATTAAGAGTTAACCTATGACAGAGATCTAAATATAAAATCCTACCAAGACGCATTATTCTCAAAATGTGTTTTAGGTCATGTTAGGACTTCTGCCTATGGGTTCCTCTAAGGCATGAAAAAAATATAATTCAGTGAAAATGAAATATCCAAAAAAATAAAAGTGCTTTTCAGCTATTATTTTCCTCACAAGTATTGTCTTATTTTAAATTTATTGCTAATACAGTATGTTAGCAGTTGTCCTTAATAAGCTCTGCATACATCCAAGAAAACTGCATACACTGACAAAGATGCTTCTAGTTTTGCACAACACATGGCTTTTTTTATACGGTATGCTCTCTCTTGAAAACTACTCCCTCACAAAATGAAAATTCAGCAGAAACTCTAATAGCTTTCATATTTCAGTCTAATAGGTAGCATGGCATTGCACTGCCACCCACCTTTGCTACAATATTGCACAGCACATTTAACAGACATTTGCTTCCTTCACTCAGTCCCTATGAGCAGCTTCTGCAGGACCCTAGTATTAACATTTAACAGAGTCTATGAGCATAAAGCACATTTATGAACACCTGCTAGAACATTTTATTTGCCTTAAGAGTTTTATTATAACTGTTAAATTTTCTTGCCATGCTTTATGGGCCAAATCCTTGTCCAGTTTTAGCCTCAACTCCCATTGACTTCAGCAGGAAGCAGGTTTGATTGTACGTGGGTTTCCATACCAATTCAATACAGCTTTAAAGAAGATGGGATCGCTGGTAAGCACAACACTGGATAGAAAAAGCCAGCACTTAGCAGCTCTAAACATCCACTGAACCCAGCCTTCAAATGCAATTAAAACCAATAAACAAACTCCATAGTCACAAGACTGTAACCTCCACACTGCATTACAAAACCCGATTGACTCTGAGGCTAGAAGTACAAGGAATGCAGGTATCCCATCCACAAATGGCTTGGTGGGATGTACTATCAACAACTGCTCTACCTCATATCACTCACTGGTGCTCCCGTCACCAAAATTTGGTTTTCTGTATTAAAGCCATCAAAGGCCAGAATTCGGCCACGTCAGCGTTGGTCTCCTCCTCTGACACATCCAGACAGTCACAGGCCTCTGCAACAACACAAGATAGGCTGGAACAAACCATGCAGAGCCAGAAGCTGTAGCTGATGAACAACAGCCCAAGGAAGATGTTGCAGAGGAAACCATGCCAGGAGTCTGACTGTTCTGAAGACGTTGTCTACAACCGTTCTTCTTCGACAGAGTTTTAGCACGTTACTGGAGATGTTCCTAACACTTCTGTGAGGCTGAACGTGACTATATAGAAGCAACACAGCTCCTCAGAGCTTAGAGAGAGAGAATAACAGAGGACTCCAGGAAGTCTACACGGAACTCCTCTAAGAAAATTTAACTTCATTTGAAATATGTAAGAGTTTACTTTGACCATCATTATTAAAAGTTCAAAAATAGTAAGACAGACAGCTAGCAAAGAATAGGCAATATGGCAATGCCATATCTGTTTCACAATAGCTTGACAGTAAATGCTTGATTCAAAGCATACTATTAAGCCCCCCAAAATTTAAGCAATTATAAAAATGAAATTATAGACACAATGATGAATGACGACAAATGAAATGTTAACAGATCTAGCACTACACAAAAAAAGTATTGATTTTCTCTGATTACTACTTAGGTGATCAGAGTGTATGAGGTCCTAGTTGCCTGCTTGCTCTAGATTTTATTAATGCTCCAATATCAGACACCCAATTTGGAAATCAATGCTTACTTCATCATTTTTCTCTGAAGGATCCTATTATTCACAATTGATTTAACAGAAATGAAAGGCTTACCATTAACAAGACCCAGCTGCTGACACTTCTTAGATGAATTATTGAACTTCTAAAAGTGAATTAACTTAACCATCACCAAGACTTATTGTCTGATGTTTCTCATTCCAAAGTCAGGGTATTTATATTTACAGAACCAAGTAGTAGAAAGTAGCTCCTTTGCTGCCTCCTCCAACACCATACACACGAAGTACAAATTAAGCTTTGTAAAGACAAAAATATGAGTTATGCACCAAATTCAGACAGTTGGAGCTTAGTCTCTAACTGCCTTTTGACACCCTGAATCTTCATTTATTTCTAACACTCATAGGTCATTTCAAGGTTCAGAAAGAGGAAATCCAATTTATGGCAAGTTACATCTTCTGTCAATAAGATTACTACACTCAAAGATCCCTAGGGTTGACCATGCCCTGCCAGAAAGCCTACAGGACACTATTATTAATTCCCTTTAGGTACAAAATGAAGATCCACCTTATGAATTAAGATAAAAGTAACAAATATTACGCTATTGCAAGTAGAAGTGGTACTATAAGTCCATCGCAAAAGCAGTATAAATGTACAAAGCAAAAAGGCTGTGTTTAAAACTTGCCATCTGAGCAAAGGGGCTATCTCTGCTCAGAACATAAATTCATCATTTACCAGTCTAAGGAAGAACTATGCATCACCCAAAGTGAATTCACTTCCCCAAATAAGAGCCTTTGCTCTGCAGGATCAAAAGTTCAATACCAAAAAAAGAGCAGGCTTGGAAGGGCAGATGATCACACCAGCCCCTATTATAATCCTATGAATGACTAACTTCACCCCCAAAGAGTATTTAATTCCCAAGCAGGTACCCTGCTAATAATGCTCTTCACGAGCCATCCTTGAGAAGTGGCAATAACAACCCTGAGTGCAAGTAGGCTGCCCAGCTGCACTGATCTACAAACACATTACTGTCAAGAGCACAGAGCTGTGCTAGGCAATATGTTATCCTTCAGCCACGGACAGTAGGACCACAGCTGCCTGGTGACACAGCCAGAACTGCTCAGCTGTCAAAACTAGTGAACATTTCAGGTCTTAGTAGACTTTTTGCTAATCTGTACTACCTGGCTGAATATGCCTTCAAAATGCTAGAATGGCAACTGCTTTCTCCTTTAGCATTCATCATACTTGCAGAGGTCAGCTTGACTATACTTACCTCTGAAACTGCTCTGAAGACTTCAGCACAAGACCAAGTTCAGACTCCAGATGCAACACATTCAGGAAATCTTCTGGATTAAAAACAATAATTTTTTGCTTCCCTTTTATTGTGAAATGGTGAGATAACAGACCTGTTCTATCCTTTTCACACAAGCTGAAAGTCAACAACTGTCCAAAATCACTAGAGCCTGTTCTCAAAACCCTCAATGGATTTGAGTGCTTTCACACTGCTGGAGGCAAAACACCTGGGCCTTTTTTACCAGGGTTAGTATCTGAGGAAGATAGTCTTGGAGCAAACCAATCACTTCTTGAATACTGTATTTCCCCTTCCCAGCCCCCTCCATCTTTTTAACCCCTATCTTACTGGAACTAACCTTAAAATTCTGCTTTGGACATTGGACAAACAAATTTTCCTAAAAATTAAGAAAAATGGGAAGGAAAGAAGCCTGACAGGTAGAGCCTCCAAGCTTGTAAATCTAACTACATTAGGAAAACAGGCCAAAAGCATGAAATTAGGATTATTTTTTAAATATTTAGGTTCAAAAAATTTTCAATCTGCCTCTTCTCTACAGAAAAACACTTTTGAAATGGAGGCTGGCTGGCCATAACTGAAAGCTGGTTAAATTTGATATCTGCATAAAACATATTTCAGCAAGTAGGTTATAACAACTTTTTTAAAAAAAGACATGGACCTTGGCAGATTTCCTACTTTTCTTACGCTCATTTCTTCCAGTACTTCCCACATTGTGAAATAACTCTTAATGCCATAAAGACACTGCAGACTGTAAAAACTGGTCGTAGTGGTTCCAATGGGAGTAGCATGGTCAGATTTTGGCATTCAACAAAGTTTCCATTTCTACATAGGTTTCATTTATTTTTCAGTTTAAAAATAAGACCATATTTTGGCATGTAACTAGAGCTGCTCCTGNAGAGCTGCTCGTGAACCTCAAAAGAAATAACACTACTGGCAAGCCTCAAAGCTGTTCCAAGACAAAAAACTGTGTTGGCAGAACTTTTCCTAAAAGTTCTTTTTGACTAGAGGCAGAATTCAACACCAGCATAAATGGAGAAACTTCAGTTAAAACAGTTATGTTACACATTAAGTTTACATAATTCAAATATATTTAGCTGACATGGAATTTAAAATCTGTTGAACCAATTCTGTTTACCTTCTACATGTACATAATAACTTAGCACCAAATTCTATAACCATTCTGCTGTGAATACTGTTTTTCCTCCTACATAAATGGTACTGTGCTATTTACAAAGTACCACAACCATGCCACACATTTTTTTAACGTAAGAGTTATCCAATTAAGATGTGGTGAAATTAAAACTGCAAGATCTATATTCCTGCATCAATTACAGGCAGAGAAGAAAATAACATAAATCTGACATTTCACAACTTCTGAGGGTTTGATTTTGCAACCTACTTTCTAAAATACCTTTTTTGCACGTCATACCCAAGGGTTTTTTTAGAGCATGAATATAGTTAACCAATGTGCAGCGGTGCTTCACCAACACAGATCACAGCAAGATTTGACGCTCAACTCCACTATAGCACAGACAACAATGAAAGCACTCAAATACCTAGACAAAGATGGCCATGCCCTTGGATATCCAAGATAAGTTGGACGGTGGATGGGACAAAGTACTTACAAGAAACCTGCACTATTTTAGATCAGCTGTTGAACAAAACTGAATTGAGTTGTTCTTGCCAGAGAGAGGGAGAAAGTTACATGCCAGTGGTATCAGGATGCTGAGGCAAGCTATGGTTTTGAGGAAAGGGTCACAGTAAGGCCCTCTTTTTTAACCCCTGCCTGGGAGAAGCAGATTGTTCTGGCTGTGACCACAGAGTGGGCAACAGGAACATTAAATCAGACTTCAACAGATAAGTGGAAGTATGATAACTAAAGCCGAGCACTTTGCAAAGGCTACTGTTCCTTCCCTCTTCAGTGGTTGTGTGATCCCAGCTTTGCAAAGCTCACAATTTTGTCAAGGTGATCCCTTTTTCCTAAGGTTAGAAAAGATAACCTGATTTTTAAATTTCCCTATCTTAACACAATTTCATTGATTTAGAAAAGAAAGGGTAATTTTCTTTGTTCAAGAACTGTCATCTTCCCAAATACTGAGATCTGCTACAAGCAAAGGAGGTGAGAGATCCTCTTGAAGAAAAAGCAATACAAAGCTTAAATATGTAGGTATTTCTAAAGCCAAGTTCTAAGCACAGCTTGCTTACCTTACCCTAAATACAGTTGACTTAACTCTAAATACAGTTGGTTGAGTATTGCATTGAAAATCTTTGGTGTTTTGCCTCTTTTTGTCAAACTCATTTTTTTTCACATTTATGTTATACTGTCACTGAAAAAAAAAATGACAAAGAAACATAGACTGAATTTATTTACCTTCAGATTCTTAAGAATTTGTATCCAGTGTACCACCATCCATGAAGTGCTTCAAATAATTCCACTAAGCACATGGAGTAGAGGACCTTTAAAGGTCCCTTCCAACTCAAACTATCCTGATTCGCAACACTTGATTGTAAAAGTGACTCTGCCTACATGTAAGGTATCTTTTCAATTAAATATACCACTTTAGATGTCCACTGACTTAAAACAATTCAACGAATAGGAAGAAAGGTAAGAGGTGATGCTTATGTTCAGACCACAAATTAATGCAGTTAATTTGACCACCAATATAATTGATACAATGGCCAGGTAAGTAGAGTTAGAGCTCCAAATAAACTTAATATGCAGTCACTTTAGGTCTGAAATTCCAACCAGCACTCTCATTGAGAATAAATTACAGAAAATTTTCAGAGTAGTGTGCCTAAGAATTGGTGTCACAAAAACCATCAGATCTTCAGAAATTTAAGGCCAATTTGCCACCAAGTATAGGAGAACACATTAATCATCTTTTTATTCCACTGTAGAAAAAAAATGTACTTACAGGTGTTTCAGAAAGACTTTGATTTTCGATAATAAGTGGTCTCTTTCTTTCTATACCTTACCAAGTCTAACAGAGGCACATTTTTATTTAGGCTAAATCATGCCTTATGGGACACACTTAGGAGGAGGAAAGAAGGACATGCAACTGGCATTTGAGACATATTGCCACTGCAAAGCTGCCAAAAGCACACAGCAGGGAGCGTGTTTTGGCTATCACGAGCAGAATAAGCATGCACTCCTTTACCACTGCCAGCTGGCATTTGTTTCCAAATACAGAATGCTCCCTAGGCCGTTTGGAGACTGGACATACTCCTAACCTTAACTACGCTCCCATAAAAACACGATGCTGAGATACCTCATTAACCATGCCTGTCTCCTAGCTGACTGCCAAATGAGGAAGACTGAATGACACAGAAAAAGGATACATTTCTCCCTACGCACAAAAAAGTACTTGAAGTATATCCTAACACACCCTAGTGCTTACAGCAAAAGAGAGATTTTAAGAGTGTTGGAAGAAAATTCTGCCAGCCCCTCAAAAAGCAGAAACACTCTCACTCTTTCTTGTGCATAGATAGAAAAGTGAAATCCAGAGACCCAGAGTACCAAGAAAACATAGTAACATATAGAAAGTGTGGCTGGCACTGTGATTATAAACTATACTATCATGTTCAATACAACCTCTAGCACTGCTCACAACAGACGCTCCCTGCTTTATGTGCTGGGGCAGATTTGTGGGTAGAAGATTAATGTCCCCCTCCATCTGTTAATGACTATATAGGTCCCCTGGGCTTTGCACCAAGGGTACTTTGCCCTTAGGATGAAACAAGAAATGGGAATTTGTGTTTGTTACTACATGCGTTTACTATTTCCAGCAACACTACCAATTGCTAGATATGTATTATTTCAACTTTATCTACCAAAAACATATTTTATCAGGGTAGTTCAACTGCGATTCCAAGTAGATTTTCAAAGAGATCACTTAAAAGGAGAACAAACCAACAGGGGGGCACCTTTCACATTCAAAGTGCTTTCCTGACACACACAGCCTGCACTGGTATTTGCCCTGTAAGTGCTCTATTCATTAACTTTTCACTACAGTTTCAAAGTGACTCCACTTTTTGGATTTCCCTTTCTCTGTCACTGATAGCCTGCTGTCATGGAGCAAGCAACTCGGAAGGAAGAAATGTACCAGAGACTGCCATGCAAAGAAGAGGGCACTAATTAAAGTCTTCATTTCCTTCAGGGGGTTCTGTGAGTGGATTTTAACTTACCCCAGTTAACCGTACCTTTGCTCCTGAGAACTGGAGGCAAGTCAGAGTGAGCTTGACACCAGCATAGTCTTCATGGACCTAAGCCAATTTGATATCCTGGAAGAACACAGGGAAAGAGCAGTTACAAAGTGAAGTTCTGAAGGAATGAGGCAAACAGTCACCACCAGAACAATGACATTCGGGGCAAAATCAGAGAACATCTCAATGGTATCTCCAATATCCACAAATGGAAAATCAGAGCATTGCTTCACTGAAGTCTCTGAATGAGGTGTCCCAAGTTCATTACACGCTTCCTTTCTTCCTTTTCCCACCCCTATCAATTGCAACACTGACCTCAATTCCATCTCAAGGAAGCAACAGTTGTCCCTGCCAAAATTCTCAGTGAGCACCTAAGGAAATTCCAGGGCCAGTCAACCACGTTTACATTAACACCAAGCATATTCAATTAACTTCTCCCAGTTTACTCAGCTTAACTTTGGAAAAAAGCTGGAACATCTTTGCAGCTGAACCATCAACACAAGAGAATTCTACCCTCTTTTTAAAAAAAGGGAAATGTGATTTCAGTACATGACCTCTACCAGTCCTTTTGATCCAAGTGGGCACTGTTTCTGTCAAACCATTCCTGCCCAACAAGAAAAGCAGGACAAGACAGTAGCCAGGAGGGGAAAAGAAAGAAAAATTAAAAAGGAATTGCTCCATACTGTCCTTCATTTTTGGCAGAGAATTTCCTGGTGTCAAACGCTACCAGAGTAAAGAAACTGTAGCCACAAAAGACAATTTTTTCCCTCAGCACTACAAAACAATGAGTGTTGAACTAACAAAGTGCTCTGCCTGTCTAGGCCTTAATACTCCTAATATTACTCTGAAAATACTTCTCTACTGGTTTCCTAAATAAGGAAATACTCTAAATCAAAGATACACACCTAATGTTGCTAAAAATAATTGTAAAACCCGACCAAAAAAACTCAGCCTGATTTGCATATATTTTGTTTCCATATCACAATCTTGTTAGAATCAACAGAGTTGCTCCCAGATTTCTCAACTGATCTATCAATATCTAGTGATATTTGGCCTTCTTATGCTTTCTCAACAAGGCATGCATTTCACCTTTCATTTGAAAATTAAAGAAATCATCTTTTCCTTTAATCTGTGTACAATGCAGGAAAACACATTCTGAGTATGATTTAAATACACAGAGCAGGTAAAAGGGATTCAAATGTGCTAATATCTCCTGATTAAGTCATTCTCAGGTCCTTTTGGAAGTCTAACTTCGAGCTGCAAAGCTTGACACTCAATGCTAAAAAAATAATTAAAAACATACAGTTAAGAACATTGAAGACAAAAGCAGGACTCAAGGAAGGTAAGGGACAGAGCAAAGAGCTGTGGTTTCCCTTCCCTGTAGAGAGCACAAGATAGCACAAGATAGCCTATCTCCTGACTGATACTCCTTTGAGCAACAGCTTGCTTTCCTCAATGTGCCTCCTCAATTGCCATCCTGTGGCCTGCACAGGTAGGCAGCCCCTGGAGAAAAAAGCCACTCAAGTCTGTGCATCCTATGGAGCCCTGACTGCAATCATTCAAGCTTTTATACAAGCCCCTTGTACCTCTGCAGAAAGGCCACACTCAATCTGGCCTCCAGAGAAAATACAGCAGCCTAGATTGATAACATCTACTTACACTGTTGCTGATTAGCCATATACTGTCTCCGACAGTCTTTCTGAAAAGCTTAAGGGTCTTAACTTTTAAGCCTGAACCACTGCTAGCATATACTTACTCAAGTACTGGTAAAACACATTTAATGTCAATTGCAAAAAAAAAAAAAAACCCAAACGTATCTGTTTGGTGGAAGAGCAGGGGAGTTACTGTTGCTTACTTGTGGAGAAGAAGGGAGGAATGTATCATGTCTGCACACATGGCTACAGGGTAACAAAGAGAAACTATTCTCCACTACAGAATTTTCCACTTTGAACATATAGACATGATTATATAAAGTTCATGTTATTTCTGTGAGATACCTTTGGAATGAAGAACACTGGCGGGATTACAATTCATGTAACATAGATTATGTGGTCATCACTAACTCATGAACAAATTGAAGTCTGAAGACCAAATCCATGGGGATTTCTGGTGACATCACTAAGACCTCACACAGATGCTCGAGACAAGTAGTGCTGGTATTTTGCCCATCTTTGCACCAAGTTAGTTCTGAGAAATGACTCAAAAAACAACTGGTCAAACGTGATGCCGTAACTAACAGCAATGAACAACTCCATCAACGGAGAGTACTCTCATCACAGCAGGAACAAAGGACATGTCAACAGTCAACCTTAGAGAACTTCAGTAGCCACTCTGACAGAAGAAAAGACAGGCTACAAAATAAACACTTATTTTTTATCAAAGTGTAAGAGTAATTTCAAATTATATGTTATACACCTTCCCAGATTTGTAAAGAACTCACCAACAGGACCCACAGCCAAGCTCCTACCACTTGATGTGTGTCACATTTATTTGCCAGAGCTATTCTCAACACACAACAGTAAGACTGTGACTAGTCAATGCAGCAGCACTGTGCTGAAGCACTTTGCNCATTGCAAAAAAAAAACCCCAAACGTATCTGTTTGGTGGAAGAGCAGGGGAGTTACTGTTGCTTACTTGTGGAGAAGGGAGGAATGTATCATGTCTGCACACATGGCTACAGGGTAACAAAGACAAACTATTCTCCACTACAGAATTTTCCACTTTGAACATATAGACATGATTATATAAAGTTCATGTTATTTCTGTGAGATACCTTTGGAATGAAGAACACTGGTGGGATTACAATTCATGTAACATAGATTATGTGGTCATCACTAACTCATGAACAAATTGAAGTCTGAAGACCAAATCCATGGGGATTTCTGGTGACATCACTAAGACCTCACACAGATGCTCGAGACAAGTAGTGCTGGTATTTTGCCAATCTTTGCACCAAGTTAGTTCTGAGAAATGACTCAAAAAACAACTGGTCAAACGTGATGCCGTAACTAACAGCAATGAGCAACTCCATCAACGGAGAGTACTCTCATCACAGCAGGAACAAAGGACATGTCAACAGTCAACCTTAGAGAACTTCAGTAGCCACCCTGTCAGAAAGAAAAGACAGGCTACAAAATAAACACTTATTTTTTATCAAAGTGTAAGAGTAATTTCAAATTATATGTTATACACCTTCCCAGATTTGTAAAGAACTCACCAACAGTACCCACAGCCAAGCTCCTACCACTTGATGTGTGTCACATTTATTTGCCAGAGCTATTCTCAACACACAACAGTAAGACTGTGACTAGTCAATGCAGCAGCACTGTGCTGAAGCACTTTGCCTGACAGTTTAAACTTGTTCCTTTGCACATGCTCTTGATCCATTTTTATTCTAAATTATCTTGGCCATGCGTACATCACAAAGGGCTCCTCTGATCCCACAAACAACTTTCCTCCTAAGAACATAATTTAAAAGACTATTTAGCATAAGTCTTACAATACTATTTTCTCTGCGGGAAATCTTACAGAATCAGAATAATTTAGGCTGAAAAGGACCTCTAGAGGCCACCTCCTCCAATTCCCAGTCAAAGCAGTGCTGATTTCGATGTTAGAACAAGTTGTTCAGAGTCTTGTCTGGTCAAGTCTCTAAATCTCCACGGTCAAATCTTGCAACCTCCACAGACCTCAGGTCAGAGTTTAACCATTCTGATTGTTAATTTTTTTTTCCTTATGCCCAGTCAGAATTTCTCCATTTCTATATGTGACACCTGCACCTCATCCTTCCTCTATACAACTCAGAGGAGAGCGCTGGTCTCTGTTCCAAAACAGCCTATTAGGAAACGGAAGGCAACAATTCACCTTCACCTTCTAATCTCCAGGCCGGGCAAACCCAGATCCCTCACTGTCTCCCTGGAGGCCATGTACTTACTCCAGACACCAACTGAAACAAGGTGGCTGCTCCAAGTGAAAACTCTTTAAATTATTTATGAAAATGTAACAAAGCCTTTCACATACTTCACCTTGATCACACAGCATTGCTTTACAAGTCCCCTGACACAGACAGGACCATTGGAACCTCACTTTCTGATCCCACAAAAAGTTCTGAGGACAATCTCAGAGGAGCAGCATAAAGGATTCGACAAGATAATGCACTGAGTGGCATCTCAGATCACCTAAACACTCTGGAACAGCATTTTTTTTTCAGAGTACAAACAAAAAAATACCAACATTTAAAGAAAGCTTAATGTGGTTTAGAATGTAGCTACACAGTTTCCTGCAGTTGACCCCAGAAAAATAAAAGACATGTGAAGTGTAACTTCCTTTGACTTTTCTTTGAACTCTAGATAGAAAGCTTTAAAGAGCAGTTTTTATTAATTACTTTTACAATTTTTGTTAAAATTCCCAAATATTACCTAATGCTAAAATACTTGCATGTACCAAGTCCATGGGTTAGAACACCCTCTCTTAAAGAAAAACAGTTTCTAATCATTATTTCGAGATAGGGTGCACTGCATAACTTTAATGAAATGAGCAGTAGTACCTGCCCCTCACTTGACAGTGTTAATTCCAAAGCACTTGCAGAGAATCTACACATAAGTCAAAACAGATACAAGAAGAAGGATATGCATGAAAATGAATATTTGTTACCCTTGCTGAGCTACTGAGAGCACACTTCCCTGTATGGCAGCACAAAGCGTGCCCTCACAGGGGGTCAATCAAGTTTCATTCAGAGACCCAAGGAATTCAGCCTTCTATACAACTTCATATGATGTTCCCCATATGCAAGAATGGGTTTAATAAAGAGTTTATTTATTATTTATTTAAAGCTTGTCTGCTATTACTTTGCTACATATTGCTGCCACAGGGAGAAGCTTCTCATATCTCCCTAGATAAGACCTAAAACTTCTGGAATCACGCCTGCCAAATGCTCCAACAATCAGCAGCCCCAGACATTAAGATTAAGCTGTGCAAGTTCAAAACTTGTCCCCTTATCAGATGCAGCAGTTCCATCCAAGAACACAATACGTATTAACATTGAAAAATAGACATTGAACTATTCATACACACAAACACACCTGTATATTCATTTGTGCATCCTGTTAGCAGAACTGCATATTTTACACACATAACCCCATAATACACACATAACCTTCAGCAATTTAAGAACAGCAGCAAACACCAGAGTCTGCAATACTCTGCTTTCATGAGAGAAAAGCCACGGCAAACACACCAGAGCTGCTGCATGGTGATGGCACCTCTTCAGTGAACCTACTGCAACTCTGGAACAGCATGAGCACCCAGCACCACAGTGCCCTCCGCCAGCTCCCCACACGGGACAAGTTGTAGCACTGCACGAGAAGTGAAAGAGAAATTAATGCCATCTCCAGAGAGAGGCCCCTCTCTTGCACCCAGCACAAACACATACATCGGCATGGGACTCAACTCGCATCTGAAGCTTTACACATGACCTGGAAAGGTTTTGCCATCACTTGTCTAACAAAAAGAACAAAACCCATTCTATGTGCAAAGCTTTTTAATGTCTCCAAGACTGGCACTTTTACGTCTCCAGTAAAAGTTTGGGGTTTTTTCCCCCCCTTCGTCCTATCCTCTCCATTTGGCTTGCATAGAGACCACCTCCAGAGTGCCATGCTAATTAGCAACAGCTTGCACTCTGTATTAAAACTAAAAATAACCACCAAAAAATTCTAGTGAAAGAAAAACTGAATGAGCTCATATGCATTTCATCATTTCAGCAATATAGGTGTATTTTAATTATACTTAAATAATTTTAATTCTGATCTGAGCAGCAGCTATAATTGCTGAAAAATAGCTATGAATTAGACGTGAGATATGGTAGAGTCTATTGCCCTACAGACTTGCTATAAAGTGCTACAAAAATATATATGGCTGTAACCAAAACTAACAATAATAAGCTCACTGTGTGGAAAAAACAAAGAGGTGAACAGTAGAGAAATGTTCAGCTGGTGTAGCAAATAAATCCAAAACCTACAAAGTATTACGTCAACAAACTGAGTAAATATTTAATAAATTAAGTTCTTTTCACTTTCACTAACATGAGTAGGTCCTAAAAAGAAGAAAAACCACACTCCTAATATGTAAATGTCTATTCCATAAATTTTCTATATTTTCCTGTATTTCATTTGGCTTTTTCACAATGGGCCTAATTCTGTTTTCTTATGTCTGTACTTCCTATATGTTCAGTATTTACCAATCTATCTACCTTGAATACAAACTAAACTATAGGTTTCAGAAAATGAGAAGTTCAATGACTCTTCCAGTCTTAAAGATTTCCCAGTACTGTAGCAAACAGACTACTGCACATTGGTTTGAGGGAGGGAAATATGACTTAACTGACATTTCATCAGTGTCTTGGGAGTCAAAGACAGTCTCCTATAATATTGAATATTTAATTAGAATGCAACCTACAAATAAGAAACTATTGGACATAATTTTTCCCCAGTATCTTGCCTAAGCTTTAGCAATAGTTTGCACTTGCAATACTCATTGCAGTAGACTCCATTATTATAATTAAGATCAGCTAAGCTGTTTTAGG
>VYZQ01002163.1:0-11885 GCA_013400655.1 Mystacornis crossleyi
TTAGACAATATGCAATAAACAAATATTACATCCAATTCACAATTTTAAATATGTAAAAATGTTTTCTGAGAAACTCATAAAAAAACAGAAACCACAAAGTAACACCCCATATCACGTTATCAAACTGTATCCTGAATTTATACAAAGTAAAGTTAGATGTTTAAATACTACAGTATTGTAAGAAGGTAGTCTGGTTTCATACTAGAGGCAATGTGATTTTAAAAAATGCTTTGAGGTAATATTTCTCTATTGTGTATGAGTTTGAGAAAGTGAGAGCTATAAGTCCTTTATATATTTAGATGTATGGGACATTGATTGCCATCTTGGAGCTGTAAGAATAAAGGATATTTCATCTAAAGGTATAAAACAAGGAATCATTTCATCAAAAGTTAAAATACTTTCATAAAAGAATCAAGAGGTCTTTTAATCCCTGATTGTGGGAGAATGGTTTGAACCCTGGTTACAGAAGCAAATTTTGGTATTTATTGTATACTAACTTAAGATTTATCTATTTTATCATTTACAAATATGTTTTTAATCACTTTTGCAGCAGCAGTCTCTCTGAAAATAGTAGATGTGTACCTCTGGGATATTTGAGCACTAAGGCTTAATCTCAAGTAGAGTATGTTCATCTAAGGTATGAGCTGAGTGAGATGGAGATACCTGTGTTCAAATTCACAAAGTCAAATGGTAAATTCCACTTCAAGAAAATAAGCAAGGATTTTTCCCTCCCTATGCTGATTCATGTCTCTTTGTCATCCTTCAGAGCAGCTACTACTCCATACACACAGTAAGGCTTCACTCGAGTGATGTTGGGTGGGTTAGACATATCTAAAGCTGCTGGTTTAAAGCATGATACAGGTTCAGAATCGTATGGAGTTCCAGAGTTTTGCATTCAAAGCAGTTTATTAACAGCTCGTGCTGCAATAATGCTTGAATTTATTGTACATTTCAGGCAGGGGTTAAATTAATCCCACACACATTGCTGACCAGGTCTGATAGTCTGTTCAGAGGTGTGAACCAGTGCATAGCACTGAAAGATGACCGATAGATTCACAGAAATATATCACTTTTAAGTCTTCTACTGATGTGTTCTACTTTCCTGTGAATTCATATCTAAAGTAAAGGTAATAAAAGATTTTTTTTCTCACTAAACTGTTCTAGAGTGCTGTGCAGCTAAGGCCTGGCAGCTTTCTTACTCTAGTGATTTTGCACCATACCTTTATTTAGTTAGTCAATACAAATGCATCCTTTGGACCTTAATCCTAGAGACATTAATTCAGCTGCGTTTGATAGTGACAAGCATTGTAAATGAAACCGCATATAATAACTGTAAACTAAGTATATGGGGAATATAAATGCTATGAAAATAAATTTAATAATAACGTAATTGACAGCACAAGGGATGTCTAATCCTTTTAAAAATTGTTTTATTAAACCTGCCAACAACCAAAAATATTCAAATTGCCATATGACTGTGTCTGTAAACTATATATTTCTGTCCTATCTAAATATATATTTAGAATTACAGAGTCTTGTATGTTGGAAGTGGTCGTCACAGGTCATGTAGTCCAAAGAAGTTGGACTGCAAAGCAGTTAGATGAGGTTCATGGCTTTGAATTTATTTTACCTATCAAGTTAACACACTGGCAGTTTACCAACTCCTCTTATTTTGCACCCAGCTTAGACATTGTGGGGAGGTTTGAAAGGAAGAGGAAGTATGAGAATTTCAATGGAGAAAATTTCTGAAAACTAGGCTTTTTTAATATTTTTTGTGTCTTAGAGTAGTTTTCTCTAATTTAGTAGTTAGGTGTACCTACACACTCTCCCCTTGTTTTTCCCTGACCTGTTTCTGAATGTCTTATTAACTGATTGCTTGTTATGAAATCTAAAATAAACTGCTTCAAATGCAGCTGAATAAATGTCTCTACGATTAAGGTCCAAAGGATGCATTTGTATTGACTAACTAAATAAAGGTATGGTGCAAAATCACTAGAGTAAGAAAGCTGCTTCCATCCTGGTTTGATTAAAAACACAAGGGTTGAGCATCTTTTCCTGTGACAGGTGGCAATCAGTGCTTTTTCGTGTGCTTGTGCAGATACCTGTGTACAATTCCATTTGCTGCAAAGGCAGAGCAGGTGGCAGGAGCATGCGGTGGTGATGGTGGTCACACGTGTGTGATTTTTGTTGGGGATGCTCTGGTGAGCCTTTAGTTTTATGAGATCTAGTGGAGTGTGCCTCACCCCAAAGTAGCAGGCCCCTGAATACAATTGCTATTAGCAATTTCATTCTCCTTGGCACTGTGGACAGTGCCTGCAAACAAACATGTATGCAGTTTGAATGGCAGAGGCTGAGGAATTTAAGGTCCCAAGAGGAGTGAGCCAGACAATATCAGAATTACATCTCTGGGCTTAAGAAGAGCATACTTCAGCCTGCTCTGGGAGCTGTGTGGCATGATCCCCTGAGAGACTGTCCTGAAGTTCAAAAGGGTCCAGGGGAACTGACTCATCTTTAAGCAGACCTCTTCAGGGAATGAGAATTGTCCCTTCCTCACAAAGAGGCAAGGCAGAAGGCAAATGTGGATGAACATGGGGTTCCTGACTGAGCTCAGACATGAAAAGGAGATACACAGATAGTTGCAGCAGAAACAGTCTTCATGGAGGAGATACACAAACATTGGTAACTCACATAGAAATGAAGTAATAAAGACCAAAGTTCATCTGGATTTGATCATCCTGGAAGCCTTTTCCAACCCAAATGATTCTGTGATTCTATGATCTTTCTGGGCATTGAGGTGAGAGTGACTGGCCTGTAGTTGCCCAGGTCTTCTTTGCTTTTATTTTTAAAAAGGGGCATTATATTTCCCCTTTTCCAGTCGGTGGGAACCTCACTGGACTGCCATGACTTTTCAAGTACGATGGATTGTGGCTTAGCCACTTCATCTGCCAGTTCTGTCAGGACCCGTTGTTGCATATCTCATCAGGTCCCATGTTCACCTTCGGGTTCTTTAAATTGTCTCAAACCTGTACTGCCCCTGTGGTAGGAGNGGGCACAGCTGCTTCACCATGGTCTGCACCACGGCCTGCAGAGGAATCTGGGTTCCGGCGCCTGGAGCACCTCCCCCCACTCCTCCACCGACCTTGGTGTCGGCCGTGTTGTTTCCCTCACACGTTCTTACCTCCTCCTCTTCTCTGACCAGAAACAAAACAGTTTTAATTTTCTTTTTAAATATGTCATCATAGAGGCATTACCAGCCTCTCTCATTGGCCCAGTTTTGGCCAGCAGCATGTCCATCTTTCAGAGGCATCAGAGACTGGCTCTGCTGGACATGGTGGAAGTTTCCAGGAGCTTCTCTCAGAAGCCATCTCTGTGCCCCCCCCACTACCAAAAACCAGGCCGTACAAAACTAATACAGACGTGAAAATGTTCTTGAGTATCTCAGCCTTTTTCATGACCTGGGAATCAGGTCTCCCGTTTTCTTTTGGAGAGGGCCCACATTTTCCATAGTCTTCGGTTTTATCACTGCTGTACCTATAGAAGCTTTTCTTGTTGCCCTTGACATCCCCATTCAGATTTAATTCTTTCAGGGCTTTAGCTTTCCTAACCTGGCCCTGGCTGCTCAGACAAGTTGAACATGTGTTGGTAGCATGCTCTTGCAGCCAAGGAGACCAAATACATCCTGGGCTACGTTGGCAAGAGTGTAGTCAGCAGGGCCAAGGATATGCTCCCACCCTCTATTTGGCACTTGCAAGACCTTATCTGGAGTACTGCATTCAGTTTTTGGGCTCCCTGCTGCAAGAAGGATATTTATGCTTTGGACTAAGTCCACACCAGTCACCAAGATGGCTAAGGGCTGGAGCACAGGCTATATGGAGTGAGTTGGGGAACTCGATTTGTTCAGTATCAAGGAAAGAAGACTTGCAGTAGACTTTGTTGCTGCCTATTGCTATCTCACTGGAGGATACAGAGGAGCAGAAGCCAGACGCCTCCCAGAGGTGCACAGTGGGATATATGGATATAAGTGGGAACGTAGGAAATTCTAATTAAATGCTAGGATATAATTGGTTGGAGCATGGGGTTAAGACCAAGGTCTCAAGTTTGATCCCCATATGGGCCAGTCACCAAAGAGCTGGAATTGATGATCTTTGTGGGTCCTTTCCAACTCAGAATATTCTGTGATATTTATCTTTTTTTATTATAGTGATGATCAGATGCTGTAAAATTTGTATGATGTGTCCAGACTTGACTGGCTATGGCTATGAGTAACCGGGTGTGCAGTAGACTTGCTTTGACCAGAGAATTGGCACAGTTAACTTCTGAATCAGGTTTCAGTCTTAAATCTTTATATCATTCTCTGAAACCTGTACACTGGGTGGGAGATGGAAGAATTAGGAATGGAAATACAGATAATGTAAGTAAAGAAACACTAGATGAAGGCATAGCATGATGATTTTTTTTTCTTTCAACAGAAAATTTTTCAAAATATTTATTGCAGAAAATTTAGAAATAAATATCTGAAGTCTGAGGTCTTATCTGGGGTAAATTGGACAAATTTCAATTTACCATTGCTTTTTCAAATTTCTTTGGTTTTTCTTGGCTCTAACTGCATAAATAATCTTAGTGGCCATATTGTCCAGTTCTATTTTCTTGCCTTTGTCTGCTCTTTTTTTAAAATATATTAAAAAATCCTTGTTACTTGAATACATAAAAGTTTTAGACCATCTGCAGAAAAAAATCAAGAATGTTTATAGTGCCATTGATTATCTATGCTTAATGCTGTACTTTATTTAGAAAAGAATAGAATGACTCAATAATGTGTCATAAGTTCCAAGATAATTGATCTTCTTTCATCTGATGAGATTGCTTTAAACAATAATTAGTTCTAGCTGTATTTTGGATATCCAAGTGGAAACACTGAACTATGTATCTTACATCATGACAGACCATGAAAAGTAAAGTTGTTAAAAAAACCAAGCAACAAAAACAAACACCAAAATCAAACTTCAGCCATTCCATGGCACAAAGTAAGTAACAGGAAAGAAATGAGGATTCTTAATGCTACATGGTACTGCTTTGGAAGAGGCCAGTCAAGCAGAAAAGTTTATTTTAAAACATAAAACTTTCTGTCCTGAAAACCACAGGCAGCTTCACAAGTATAAATAATCTCTCCACTGATGAGCATCAGAGTCACACTTTACTTGAGACTCTAAATCCATGTCACTATTCCAAAATGTATTTGTGAAGAAAGATTCATTTGTTATGTAGTGAAGGAGCTTTAGGGATGGCTTTTAAGTGACTTTGATTAACCTCAACAAGAGCTTAAAATACTTCAGAGTTGGAAATTTTTGAGAAGATGTAAGATTTCCATAAACGAATCAAAGGAGAAAAGAATCAGGAAACCATAGCAGCTATGAGTTGATTGTATAAATTAACTACAAACTAATAATTAATAGAATTATTATCTATTACAAAATTCTAACAAAATGACAATCATAAACTTTAAAACTTTTCTGAATATAATGGTCCATTATAAAAACACGTTTATATATAACTATATAAATACAGATATGTGTGTGTGTATATGTATATATGATTTTTTGTGTACATAATTTCTGAACTTTTGATGTGACTTCAAAAAGTTAAAATCTAGCAAAGGAGTTAATGAAGGCACATTGATGAACATTAAATTCATTGAATGTCAAATTGTGTTATTTCCCAAATGTTAAAATAGTACTTAATAGCCTTTGATGCAGCAAAATAAAATAGATGTTTTCTTTGATATGCATGTGCAGAACAAAGATGGCTTTGAAGTCTGTTTTTGTGTATTCCTTTAGCAGCAAAAACCTGACATATGATCGTAAACTTAGGTTATTTGAAAGTATGAAAGCACATGAGACTTAAAAGGAAAAGTAGGACAATTTTCTTGACAGAAAAGTAATGCTACCCTTAGTGTCAGTAATGTTAATTGACTGTACTTGAACTTTCCCAAGGCTTTAGGTGATTAGTTTGTTAAAACTAAAGGGATACTATAGTGAAGAGACTTTATAATAAATGATAATAGACTTAATATAAATGATGTAGAGAAAAAATAAAATACATTTGGAAAAGTGAACGATTTAAAAGTGACTTCTCATTCGTTTTGTGTACAGCTACTATTTGACAGTAGATTTTTGAAAATACAGGCCTCCACCGAATAGCAAAATGTAGGTATGTCCCTTTGCACATTCTGAAGAGGGATGCAGAATCTGATATTTTGCCTTGTTTTGATTAGTTTTCTATGAAGTCTGTAAATGGGTATTTGAAACTATATTTGTCCTACACAGAGACTAAACGAAACCAAATCTCCTTACTGCTTTGTAATATTTAGATATGACCCTAAAACTTTGTTTTCATTATTTCTGTGCCTGTACTTCAGATTTGGTAATAAAACACATTTTTGTTTCAAATGCCCTTGGCTAAACTTTCTGCCTGCCAACCAAATGGCTTTTCAGATTCTGTGCCCCTCCAAATTTGTTGTAAATCAACAACAATTTCACAATTGTTTTATATCTACATTTTGATGACTGATGAATATATGAAATTTCTTTCACTTTTCTTATGTCTCTATATCCAGTCTGAAATTAGGTTTCTTTGGAGAACCTTTGCCCTTCTTGTTCTCCTGTTTAGTGGCGTTAATGATATGCTTACCTTGTCATTCTCAACCAAGTCATTCAACAATACAAATCAGAATGATAACTATCTAAAATGCAGGCTGTACTAATCTGAAGATTTTCTCTTATTTCCTCCAAGTACTGGGAAAATATGATTACTCTTTCTGTCTCCTAGAATCTTCCCCAGTACTTTAAATTTTGCCAGTGAACTGGTGGCTCACGGATGTCTTCGACCTGTATCAGTCTCTCAGGCTACTTCTGTGATGTCTTTGGCAGCAGAGCTGGTGAATACCTGACAAAGGATTCAGACTCACTCCCTTTTGCCATTGTTCTGTTTTCTCTCTTCCCTTTGCTGACTTTCCATAACCTCCCACCACTCCTGCTGTCTCTGTTCCCTATAAACAAAGCCCTTTCCCATAGGCTCAAAGTAGCCTCTTTCCTGTGGAGGTTACCCCCCTGGGGGGATGGGCCTTGGGAGTGAAAGCATGGATCAGGTTACAGGGGGTTTCCAGGCTCCCTGATGCTGTTGTACCTAAATCCTGTTCCTCACTGGCCATTTCAAAGGTACCCCACCCTGAGAATGCTGTACTTAGGTGGGTGTTCACATGATTCTAGAGAGCTTTTGGAACAGTCTACATTTGAACCCCCAGCAAGGTGGCTGGGAGGAATAAAACATCTCTGAACATCTATCAAAAATATTGTTTCCTGATTCTTTCTACAGGCAAAGCTGTGTGCCAGGAAAGGTTGCAGAGACCCCACCGCAACACTTTCCCATCTAACAGATGTGGAAATTCTTCTCAGTTTTAATTCCCAATTACATTATCCAGGGTCTGAGACCTGAGGATTCAGTAACTGTCATGAAAAAGGTTTCCTAGAGCAGTCCCAGTTTAGAATACATGAAGAAGGAAAAGTATTTTGGCTATCTTCACTAGTATCTGCTTCATAAATACTTTCCTAGACTTCTGAGTAACCTGTAAGGATCAAAATATGCATATTAGCATGTGGATGCCTAGAGTATATCTGCTGTTTTTGGATACTGAAGCAGAAAGGAAATGCAGAAAAGGAAGTGGAAAAGAAAGGGGAAAAGAAAATGAAAGCAAAAGAAAAACAAACTATGCCAAAAGCATATTCTGTAGTCTGTAATATTTTAATACCTTTCATTTCTTCTGAAAAGACGGTGCAAATTTAAAGCTAGCTCCTGGAACAAGTGGAATTGGGGAATAAATGAGAGAAGCACTATCAGCTGGGTGTCCTGACCCACGTAGTGTATGTGGAGGTAGTAGTAGACTATTGTTTTAAGGTATCTAGGTCTGCCTTGGACTCCCTAAAGTATCCTAGACATTTGTACATATTGCTTTGAAAGTATTTGTCAGAGACCTAAAAAGCCAGAGATTATTTACATCTGGAAGACTCAGAAAGACATTTATTAATCTTCTGGTCTTGGTGTAATCACTTCCTGAAACCATTTTTAATTAGTCTTGATTGCTGAGCATTTGAATTTTCCTGTTGGAAGAAACACTTGAATGAAAGAGTAGAAAGGTGAATCAAGTCCAGAAAATGTGCATGATGTGACATTTGAAGTGTATTTGTCATTGAATGAGAACTTGTCCAAGAAAATGAAAGTTACATATGGTAAAAGGAAGGAAACAAATCAAGGTTTGAGGTCATAGTTCCTATCCTGGTAAAATGTCTCTGTAATAAAAACATGTTGGCAGGAGACTCAGGTTTACATTTCATTTCAAACTCTTTGAAAATTACTTTGACTTAAAGTAAAAGATCTGAATGAGATGAAAAGTTAAATAAAAAGATTTTGTTACCTCGAATTCTCAATGGAAGCTATTGTCCTACATAATTTATAGCAAGTTTTTCTTTGATCTTTCATATTTACAGAGGGTATTACTACTGAATACAAATTTTAAAACTAAAATATTCCCATTAATTCTACAATTTATACTTAAAGTAATTATTTGGATTTAGTTTCTATCAAGTGAATGTTGTAGTGACAAACCAGCCATTAAAAAGTAAATCTATGCTTCTACACGTACTTACAAAATCTGCCTGCAGGGTTTCCATCTCAGTATCTGGATCATATTCTGTAGTTATGACAAACTTGCAGCTAACTGAAAATTAGTCACTATTTCAAGCTAACAAATTACCTGATTCTTGCTGTTTCTGCTATTTAGGTTTCCACTTATCTGGCATTCTTGGGAACTCTGACTTAATGGGCTTACACATTTGTTGAGGTTTTTTTAAATTCCCAGAAGAGTATGCCAGAAAAACGATGAAGCTAGCAGTTGAAAATATTTAATAACTGAAAGGAAAAAAAAAATCTTAAAAGAACTAAATGCTTAGACCAAGATTTGGCATATTGGCAAGAAAATTAATAAAGTCATTTCAGTCCACCACTGAGAAGCACAGACTGGTAAATTCTACAAAGTACTTTTTCTTACAGGCATGTCTGGAAATTTCTCATTTCTCATAGGTAGTTACCAGTCAGAGGAAAATCACTGTATCAGATTAATTAATTTACATCAGAATGATAACATAAAAGACAATTTTGCCTGTATAAAGGATTGGAATCTTCAAAAAATTGGGTGAGAATTGTCTCTGCCTTTATTTCAAAGAAAAAAACCTCCACAACCAATATTAATGACCCTGTCTGTTTTCTAGTTAATGCAGACTTTTGGTGATTTCTTTACTCAGATGTCTAGCATGAATTTTGTCAAGCAGGATTTTTTTAAAGGTGCCATTAAAGGAACTGGGTCTAAAGGAAAACTACATCTTAAGATTCCTTCCCTTTTACTGCTTGGTACAGAGTGCTCCAAGTCTAGCGTGCTTAGAGGATTATATATGTATTAAAACCTCCATCAGTTACAGACTCAATCTAGCTCATGACACTGGAGGCCATAGACAGATTGACTTCCTTTGTCACTGAAGCACATGGTCATATTGTTCTTTGGAAATTTATGAAGCCAAAATATTGTTATAAAGCATAAATATTTAGTTTGGAAATTAGAGTTTCTATCCCTAATCTCTCANAATGAGCACTTGATGCTAACAAAAGAAGTAAATTTTATTAATTATTAAAAGTAATTAATAAAATTACTTAAAAAATTAATGGTGTTTTCCTTGGTGCTTTTTTTGGACCGTGATACAGTCAATCTGGCAGACCTTCCCCTGTTTATATTTCATCCATGGTCCTCCACACCACAGAGGCTTTAACCACTTGGCTGGCTTAACTGCAGTGCATGTCTCACCTTCATGGATAGCCTGTACAATAGTGTCCATCTACAATAGTGCCCATGCTTAAGTCCACTCCTTGATCCCAAGCCCATCCATATGTTGCATCCCTTCCCTGATAGTCTGGGGTGTCATTAGCCTATCAGGCTATAAATAGTTCACCCTTATGTTGCTAGTCCAGATCCACCTGAGCCTCTTCAATCTTAGTAATGTGTTGCACCAGCTGGTTTTCTGATGTTCTTCAGAGGGTAGTCTTGGGTATGAAGCATCTATGTGATGATCTACAAGGTTCTCTCCACCTAGGCAGTAAAATCATGCCACAATTCAACAGCCCAGGTGGCTTTACCTCTGTGCTGCCNAAAATTAATAAAGTCATTTCAGTCCACCACTGAGAAGCACAGACTGGTAAATTCTACAAAGTACTTTTTCTTACAGGCATGTCTGGAAATTTCTCATTTCTCATAGGTAGTTACCAGTCAGAGGAAAATCACTGTATCAGATTAATTAATTTACATCAGAATGATAACATAAAAGACAATTTTGCCTGTATAAAGGATTGGAATCTTCAAAAAATTGGGTGAGAATTGTCTCTGCCTTTATTTCAAAGAAAAAAACCTCCACAACCAATATTAATGACCCTGTCTGTTTTCTAGTTAATGCAGACTTTTGGTGATTTCTTTACTCAGATGTCTAGCATGGATTTTGTCAAGCAGGAAGTGTCTAATTTTAAAGGTGCCATTAAAGGAACTGGGTCTAAAGGAAAACTACATCTTAAGATTCCTTCCCTTTTACTCCTTGGTACAGAGTGCTCCAAGTCTAGCGTGCTTAGAGGATTATATATGTATTAAAACCTCCATCAGTTACAGACTCAATCTAGCTCATGACACTGGAGGCCATAGACAGATTGACTTCCTTTGTCACTGAAGCACATGGTCATATTGTTCTTTGGAAATTTATGAAGCCAAAATATTGTTATAAAGCATAAATATTTAGTTTGGAAATTAGAGTTTCTATCCCTAATCTCTCAAACCTTTGTGCATGAGAACACAGTCCCCCTGAATGGACTTGGAAGATTACATCGTGGGAGATCAGAGTTTGTACCTGCACGATTATTTCCACAACCTTAAAGAAGATGGAAAATGGAACAAAATAGGATATTAGATTAGCATTTCAGACTTTGCCTGAAAAGCTGCTTAAATTTATATTTAAAATTTTGACAAGGCATGCGATTTTTCAAGTGGCATTGGATATCCCTTTCTAGCAAAAAAACTGTGCTAGTGAAACTGGAGAGAAGAATATTGATATTGTCTGTTAAAGATTTTCTCTGTATCAATAACCATTCAGTGTCCCTTGTTCTATGCAAAATATATATTTTAAAATATTAATTTTAAGATAACTTTCCTTAGTTTTTAAATCAATGGCCTTTTTTGTAAATTGCATTAAAAAAATGAATAAAATAAAACATTCAAANCTAGTCCAGATCCACCTGAGCCTCTTCAATCTTAGTAATGTGTTGCACCAGCTGGTTTTCTGATGTTCTTCAGAGGGTAGTCTTGGGTATGAAGCATCTATGTGATGATCTACAAGGTTCTCTCCACCCAGGCAGTAAAATCATGCCACAATTCAACAGCCCAGGTGGCTTTACCTCTGTGCTGCCGGTTTCTCTGCTTCTTTGCTGTAGCCACACCCACAGGGCATTTGCCACCATCTGTGAGTCAGTATAGAGGTAAAGTACTGGCCATTTTTCTCATTCAGCTATTGTAGAATCTAAAGCCAGATGGATAGCTTTCACCTCCGTCAGAGACTGAAATAGTTTATGATTTAAACATTTTCATAAAGGACTTTTAAAACTGTATTACAAAAGCTGCAGAGAAGACTACCACACCCTGAATGCAGCTCTGAGAGGCCCTGGATCACTCATTGATCAAGATAAGAAAGTAACAGCTCAGGGCTGGGGACATTCTCAGAGCACAAGCCTAAGATTGAAGATGCTCA
>VYZQ01002163.1:19152-31728 GCA_013400655.1 Mystacornis crossleyi
ATTGGTAGCTGGAAAGGTTTGGTACCACACCAGTGTTTTGGCTACTGCTGAGCAGCTCTGGCACAGCGCCCGTGCTGTCTCCCCAACGCTCCACCCTCCAACCAGTAGACTTGGGGTGAGCAAAGTTTTGTGAGGGACACAAACAGGATGGCTGGCCCAAAATGACCAAGGGGATGTTACGTAACATATGTTGTAAGATTAGATATAAAAACTAAGAACAGGAGGAGGAAATGAATCGTCATTTGTTATTTACAACGTTTGCCTTCCAGAGCAGCCACTATAGTTCTGAAGTTCTGCCTCCCAGGAAGTGGCTGGAAATATTTTGCTGATGGAAAATAGAGAATAAATCTTTGTTTCATATGTTTGTCTGAATTCGACCTTCGCTGTTTCTTTAGTAAAATATCTTTATCTTGACTTATGAGGGTTTTTTGGTCTTCTTTTCTCCACCCTAGTCCTGCTGAAGAGGGGAGCAATAGAGAGGCTTGGTGAGCAACTGGCACACAGACAAGGTCAGCTTATCACAGATCTACATATGGGTTTATTAACCCTTCACTAAGTCAGTAAATAATAATTTGAGTGGAAAAAATCAAAACAGGGATAAAATAATCTAGAATTTATAGACACTTTCAGTTTCAATTGGTTGCTTTCCTTAAGTTACTCTATGTTCACACTTTAAAATGTGGATCCTTGAATTCTCAATGCCTATAAAAGCAAAAGCTAAGTAGAAGATGCATACGTTTAAAACGGCAGTTTTACACTTAAGACTAAAACCTTAGGAAAACTTCTTAAAGCACATATTTTAAAATGTTACTTTTGAATTTATCTTTATTCTTTTCTCAGATACTTTTGTGGTAATGAGTAAATGATAAACATTCAGATAAGTTTTGTTTTGTTTCGTTTCTTTTGTATGGACTGTAAAAAAAGTCTTCTACAGAAAAAGGATTATAATAAGCAATTAAAAATGTGACAAACTCTACAAGGAAAATTGAGGTTTCTTGTCCAAATGGCAAATGAAACGTTATATGAGGTAGAATATGATGTTTTTCTAACTCAGACATGTTTACACACTTTTAAATTAATAGCTCCTGAAAAAGACCCTTTTTTTTCCATGCAATATGAAATGCATAAAAAATTCAAAGCTGTAAGTATAAAAACTTTTTACATCCAATCTAATCTCAGGCAAATTTGACTATGTAGATTACATCTAGTCTGATCACAGCCAAATCAGGCATTGTCCAATATTTGATAGATCTCCATGACAAGGTTAGAATATCTCATTCCCAACCTCTCATCTGTATTTCTTAACTGTACCTTGATATTTGGAGAGAGGAGAAGTGAAGGAAAGACAGAAACATTTGGAAAACATTCTTGTTCCTTTCTAAAGCTTTGCTGGCATACTCCCATGCAGAGAACAAAACAAAGGCAAAAAACTATGGCACCAAGGCAAAAAAATTTCTTGAAAGATTTCCCCAGTGTCATACAGCAAGGGAAGAGCATATGGCTAATTCTTTTTGTGGTCACTTTAAGCTCTCTACTGATTCCCTAGGCATGTTGGTTTTGTTTTGTTTTCCTTAATTACTTTTCATTTGTTTGTGGGTTTTTTTAAAATTAATTTTTAAGTTATGATGTGGAGTATGGAATCTCATATGTAAACAGAAGTGCTGGGTACAGCTCTCCTCTGAGAAGATAATATTGGGCACATACTTTGTGTGTCAAAACTCCATGAATTCTAATGAAATTTGTATGTGTTCTACTGGGAACTAAACATTGATTGCACTGGAATTGCTTATTTTTTTGTCTTAGATTATTAAAGCATCTATTATAAAAATTTTTTGTAGAAATTAGGTAGAAAAATTGTCTTAAATATAACAAGTGCTGAGGACACAGTTGTGCTAGAGAAATTTGTAGGCTTCATAATGTAACTGGATATTAAATAATCTGTTAGGTAATGCATAAAAGAAGTCATATACAGACCTAACTGGAAACGGATAGACTTCATAGGTCTCATGTAAGCATATGTGATTTGGTCTGTTTGTTCTTCAGAGGGATGTGCAGAAGACTATTAAAATGTAAAAGATATGGTCATGGTCACATCAAAACAACCATGTTCTTTCATTAGTAAGCCCTGCCTCAAAACAGGGCTTATTGGCTTCCATAGCAAATACACATGCTGTGGAACTTTCCAGTTCTGAGTTTCTTGAGTTTTAATCATCCAGAACATCCTATGTATCTGTAAATAGATATACAGACTTATCTGCAGTTAATTATCATAAATATCTGGAACATTGTGTCCACTTCTGGGCTTCCCGGTACAAGAGAGACTCGGAACTATTGCTGAGAGTCCAGCAAAGGCCCACTAAGATGATGAGAGGACTGGAGCATCCATCATATGAGGACATGCTGAGACAGCTGGGACATTTCCTCTTGGGGAAGAAAGAGCTCAGGGAGATCAGTGTATATGAATACCTGAAGGGAGAAAACAAAGGTGGCGAAGCCAGGCTCCTTTCAGTCACACCCAGTGATAGGACCAGAGGCAAAGGGCACAAGCTCATACACAGGAGATGCTTGATGAACATCAGGAATCACTGTGAAGGTGACTGTGCATTGTCACAGGTTGCCCAGGGAATTTTTGGATTTGCAGCCCTGAATATATTCAAATGACATCTCTATGTGGTCCTGTGCAGCCAGATCTGGGTCACCCTGCTTGAGCAGGGTGGTGGACCCAATGATCTCCAACCTATGTGTGCCCTTCCTTAGGTTAGCCTTCTCAGCAGTGATTTAGTCCAACATCCAGCTCTGGCCCTTCCAGTCTTAGCTGCAGTGATACCTTAAACAGCATAGGGAATAGAGCTCTCCAGCATTAATTCTCATATCATTTATAATGTGATCATCCTAAATGCGTGTTAACAAGATTTGGATATAACAGCACTTGATGAAATACATCAAACTAATATAACTGTAATAAATAGAGCATGAAATATGTGAGGTAGATATTGTTGAAGTATAAAAGTCAATACAGTTATTTACTCCTCATTTACTGAAGGAACTTTATTCTTAGACACTATGTAACTGCCACTGAAAGGTTTTTTGCGTCTTCCTTTGAAGCATCTGCTGGGAGACATCTATACAGCCTGTTATATTAGCCATCTGGCTAGTCCTCTGCAATTATAGACAATTTCATACAGATATTGCATGACTTGTTTTGTAAGGTCCTCCTCAATTAGATGTTTGCCAATGAGAGAGACAGCTTGGATAAATACTTGCAATTTTCTGTTTCATCTGTTTTATCCTCATGGCTAAACTTCATTTTTGAAATTTATTGTATTATATTATATTGCTTGCAAAGGAGCAGAGTAAGTTACGTGTTACTTAAAATCCTAGTATGTATTCAGATTCTGCCAAAATTGTGACCTAAACCAGACCTGCCTTTCTAAAAGGGATTTGAAGATGATGCCCATGGTTTTGCGGTTTTATAGGTGTATGGCTCAGACATATTTTTCTGGTTAGATGAGCAACCTAGGGTTACACTCTTTGTGAGCTTCGTTTGGTTAGATATTTTTTCTTTTGTATTTTTATACATTCACATTTCTTCTGTGATGTAGGACTACTTGAGTTGAAGTCAGTCTAAGAGGAAAAACATTCTTCTATAATCCCCTGTGCTTACAGAAAATGTTTCTAGTGAAATAGTAATGTGTAGTTAAATTCATATGAGACTTTACATCACACATTTCAGAATGTCAAAAACGACATACAACTACTGTAATTTCCTCAAGCATACCATTACCATAAATCTGACAAACGTTTTACTTTGCTGCTGGGATATTTTATTTGATTAAATATGTTGATAATTCCTATATGCCTTTAATAGAACAGGTGATATTTTGCAAAAGCACTTCTGAGTCAATGTAAATATAGATTGTCTGTGAAGTGATGCAGCAAGGTCATGAGTTGAGACTCACGAAAGACAAAAATCTTCTCTTTTTAAATTTTTTTTTTTTGTATTTCTTCTTTCCCCCTTCAATAATGGGAAGAATTCCAGCAACTGAGGTGTGGAATAAATTTTAACGTCACTTGTATATAAACCTCTAACATGCATGAACATACAGTTATGACAGTATATTTGTCTATGATACACTATTACAGTTTCAGCCAATTGAGTGTTTGTTGGTTCTTGTTTGAATGAATCCTATCTCCCCACAGCCTCCCTCCTTCCCCCTATAATACTGACTAGCTTTGTGGAAAATAGAAGTAAATAACCTGTGTAAATACTTAAATGCAGGAATAATCATATTATTGCAATAAATATGTTGACAACAAGCATCGCTATTGTTAACAAAGAGCAAAATGTGGACAAGAGGTTCTGACAATTAATGTGTAATCAGTCTCTGTAAGTCATGACTTTTCCTGCATCTGGTTTGGATTATAAAAATGAAGGGTGTTTTCTTTTTATTTTCCTATATTGATAAATACAGACTATGGCTTTCTCTGTAAAGTATTTTACAATTTAAAGGACTAAAAATGTAGTATGTAAAATTATCTATTTTAATTAACAGTTATATAATGTCCATTTTTGAGAATGTTGTAAAAATTTAAAATATTCTCATTTTACAGGGTAAAAATGGACTTTTAAAAGATAGAACTGCAGTATAGAAACTCATCTGGGTAGAGCTGGGCACAGTAGAGAAGAAAAGCAGCTCTTCAAGCATAATGTCATACAACTTGTTCTAACAGTACTGAAGTACTTTAGGGACTTCATGCAAAGCCTTGTTCCACTGTACTTAGGAAGAGATGCATTTTCTTCTGGACTGAAAATCCTTAGGAAAGGACACTAAATGCAAAAATCATAAAAGGCAGTCCTTAACATTTTAGGGGTGCTCTTATATTTGTCACTTCCACATATCATCTTGCTGAGGTGTGTGACTTGGGCTTAGGAAATAATATTAATGCTCCTTGGACTTAGGAAATAATATTAATGCTCCTGTACACATTTGACCTACTGCTCTCTAAGTGACTGAAATAAATTATATGCTGAGGGTCTTGGAGAGATGTGGTAAATATAAGCCTTGCAGGAGATAGAAGCCCTGTGTGGGAGATGCTGTCCTTTCATAAAAGCTGTAAATCCAGAGTGCCGATGGTGAGATACAAGTAAAAGTAAAAACATGCTTTTAACTGTATTGTTTCTGCTTTTTGAAAAATAGAATGAGGAATGGTGTATAAAGAAATGAAGATGAAAGAAGTTCAAGAAGTTCATTCCTCCCCCTAAAAGTCAGTAATACCTTGCTATTTAAGCCATGTTTAAGAGAATGAGGTAAATACTGTGTGACACATCGTAGAAGCAGCACTGTTTAAGCAGTTGTTTTTTATAGGAAAACAGATTCCAAGACAATGACTTGTACCTATTAGTCAGAGCTGAAAAACAGCAGTGTGACATTGATAGATTCTAGACCAATTTCATTCTATTTTTCACTAGGATGAAACTGAGAAGTCTTCAGATTGACTAAAAGAAATATTTACTTATGAATTTAAAGCAGCAGAATAAACTAAGAAGTAGCATGGAGTTATAAAACTTTTCAAAGCAAGGAATTCAAACAGGATACATTATATTCCATATAGATAATATCATCATGATTTGAGGCTTATGTTTTTCCCTGTTGTGCTTCCTTTCTGTTTTGACAAGTAGTTCAACCTAAAATGTCAAGATACTTAATTTTTTTACTTAGGATTTTCTAAAGTAAAAATTTTTCAGTTTTTCTAGGTCTGTTTCTGAGGCAGGCAGTGGAAACCCTGTATTTTATGTGCAATATATTTTGTTCTAGTTAATTACCTAACATAGAATTATCTACAATCTTACTAGAAGCATGAATATAACAGCAATGAGAACAAAACTGGTCTAAGCTAATAGCAACACTGGTAGCACAAGCATAGAATATCCTGAGTTGGAAGACACCCACAAGAATCATTGACTACAGCTCCTGGACCAGCACAGGATGGCCCCAAGAGTCATATCTTGTGCCTGAGAGCATTGCCTAAATGCTTGTTGAACTCTCTCAGGCTTGGTGCTGTGACCACTTCCCTGGAGAGCCTGTTCCAGTGCCCAGCCACCCTCTGGGTGAAGAACCTTTCCCTAACATCCAACCTAAGTCTCTCCTGACACAACTTCAGGCCTTTCCCTCAGGTCCTGTCACTGGTCACTACAGAGAAGAGTGCCTACCCCTCCTCTTCCCCTCACAAGGAAGTTGTAGACTTGGACAAAATCTCCCATCAGTGTCCTCTTCTCCAGGCTGAAGGGACCAAGTGATCTCAGGCAGTCCTTGGATGGCTTCTCCTCTGGACCCTTAACCACCTTTGTAGCCCTCCTTTGGATGTTCTCTAATAGCTCTATATTCTTCTTATACTGTGGTGCCAAAAGCTGCACACAGGACTCAAGGTGAGGCCACCCCAGTGCAGAGCAGGGCAGGACAATCCCCTCCCTTGCCCGGCTGGCAATGCTGTGCCTGATGCCCCCCAGGACACAGCTGGCCCTCCTGGCTGCCAGGGCACTGCTGACTCAGATTCAACTTGCCATCTACCAGGACACACAGATCTCTATTTGCAGGTCTGCTCTCCAGGCTCTCGTTCCCCAGTCTGTATAAACATTCGTGGTTGTCCCCTTCCACCTGTAGAATCCGGCACTTGCCCCGGGTAAAGTTCATATTGTTGGTGACAGCCTAGCCCTCTAACTTGTCAAGATCTTTTTACAGGGCCTCACTGCCTTCAGTTAAGTCAACAGCTCCTCCCAATTTAATGTTGCCAGCAAATTTACTTAGTATACCTTCTTGTCCTGGATTCAAAGCGTTTATGATGACATTGAAGCACAGTGGCTCTAAAATGGAACCCTGTGGGGCAAACATTCCTATTTATAGTTTATACCACCTAATACAGTCAGAATATATGCTTTTTCACTACAGTTTTTCCTGAATACTACTTTGCTATTTAAACTACTGTTTTCAATATATTTAGTTCTGGATATAGTCTTGTTAAGAAACTGCTGCAGTCTGGCAAGTAGTATGATAAAATACCAGCTCTGAACGCCAATCTGACAAACAAAGTACTAAAAAAAGCAGAAAAGATTAGAACATCTAGGAGCAAAATTGATATCACAAATCAATTAATATGATATGCCTCATGGATACTGATGCAGAAAGGAAGATCCCAGCTGTGGAATTTGCTTAAAAAGCTTACAACTTAGCTGATATTTACAATAACTGTTTTTGTGAAGTACAGATACAGGAGACAACAAATGAAAACATTTCTACTGTGCAGACAAGGAATTGGGGAATAGAGGAAATTGCTGAAGTCAATTCTCAAAGCATTTGAACTAATTGTTTTGTAATGAAACAATTTAATTTTAATGTAGAAATTATCTTCAGCTTAGTTTGACTAGGTGGGAGTAGCGTATTCTTATTTCTTAAAATAACCTTTTCAAAGTATGTGCTCAGGTATATAAATATCCCAGCTTAAAATGTTTCAGAATTCTGAAAATCATTCTGCACTTGAATTTGCCTGTTTTTCACATGCTTCTGAGAAATTAGTGTAATGATGATACCTTGAGTTCACTGTACAATCATTCATACTCCATGGAGCAGGCCAAGGGGAAAACACTGGGCTGTCTTCATTATTTTTCTCTTCACTGAACCTACATAAATGATAACTCCTAAAATCATGTTCCTTTTTGTTTATGGCTGATGTATAAGCATATTCTTGACATGCCTCTGAAACTGCAACAGGTGTTAGGTGAACCAAGTACTGCTAAGTTACCTAGAGGAAAACATTGCTTTTTTCTCTGTCCTTTCAAATTAGCTGAAAAAATCTTATAACTGGTTTCTAAAAAAAACTTGCATGAAATAATATGAATCCCATATGTGCTGCTATGGATATTTCGGTGCTGATGTATGAAGCAGATTTACTAAAAACAATAGGTTAGTACCTATCAAGTCTGTGTATGGCCAGCTCCGGTTACCTTTCCTAAATCTTTCCACATTCATTACTTCTCTTCATGTGTGATGCACATTCTCTTGGCTTTCTTTTCTCTAATATAAATGGAGAAAAAACATGTACATTTTAAAAAGCTGCAGAAGCCTATCAAAAAGAAAACACTCCAGTGCACACAGTTCTTCCCTCAGGGACAGGCTGAGAGGGAGAATGAATTGCACATGACAGCTGTTAGGGTTTGGTTTTGTCTGATGTAGTGCAGGCAGACACTGGAAAGGGTGGCATTGAAATCCCAAACAAAATGAAACCTATCACTGAGCTATCAGGATGTTGTGTGGAAATGCACATTGCTATGGTTGTATTATGCCTGTAAATAAAAGTTAGCATCTAAGACCTGCCATTTTCTTCTTTAGTTGACACAAAATGCTGTATCTTTTTTTTTTTCTTTCTTTCTTTCTTTCTTTTTTTTTTTTTTTTTTTTTTTTTTTTTTTTTTTTTTTTTTTTTTTTTTTTTTTTTAATCTGCTTATATGGCATGTAATGGCTGGGAGAAAATCCAAAGGAAATATTCATCTAAATTCTTCACATCTACTCCTGCAGCACTTTACTACATGCATGTTATTGAATTTAAAACATAAGTATCTCAAGTCTTTGGTAATATTTGAATTCCATTTTATTTTTGATAATGAAATATTAAGAAATAGAATTAAATTTAAGCAGCATTAATGCAAATATTTTTAAATAATTCTCCTTAAAACTTTGAGGGATTCTGTGACTTCTTTTGCATGTGTCCTTCCTTCCTCCTTGGCTTTTTTAAGAAGTCTTCTATTGTGGATTAAAAAAAAGCTGCTAAGCAAGGATTTTATTGCTTCTCTCTAGTCCCGTGAGAGAGAAAAGTCTCTCACAAAAGATATCAGTAGAGTTTTATAAACTATGGACACTTGCAAATTGTTTTTAGTACAAGTAGAGAAGACTATTTTGAATATAATTTGACCAATCACCCCAGAGGGATGGTTAGGAAATTGATCAATTAAACTATGAGAAAATTATCCTATAAAAGAGCTGTAAAATAATTAAATAAATCAATCATGCTGCACAATTCCTGCCTGCTGCATCTCTCTCTTTCTCCACTCCGCTGGGGAAACCGCAATAAGCAAACTGCATTCTATAACAAAGGTATGAGGTTGGTGAGAAAAAAGAACAGAACTTGGTGTAGATGGAAGGCAGAACAAGATCTTATGCCAGGTGTCATCTGAACTAAAAAGACATTATAAGCATTCCTGTGTGTTATTTGCATGTTAATTAACTCAGGCCCCCTCCAAGCAATGAGTGACTCTCTTCCTTCTATTAATCCCTGAAGATATTTACAAGTGCAGTCTTTTGTAGAAGAAATTAGAAACTTTCTTTTCTTGTCTTCCCATCTCTTCCTCTCCTCCTGTCTTCCTCTCCCTGGAATATTTTGGCTGGGTTGCCAGCCAGAAGTAGGCAGGGACCTGCTGACTGCAGGCTTCTCTTGGACAAGTGATACAGCTTCCATTAAACACGCTAGTACCCACAGATGAGCCAGAGAAACAGATGGAAAAAGTGTAAAATAAAGCTGTGTAAGCTCCAGTGAGGCAAAAAATATATACTTTTTAAAGTTTTGTTAGCTTTCTACAAAAATGGCACTCTAGGGAAGGTTCTGTCACTGAATTTTATAGGCCAGGTGTTCATCTGAACAAAAGCATAAAGAAAGAGATGTGTATTTTCTCAAAAAAGATCAGGGAGTTTGCTACTTTCTTAATTATATGAATGCTTTCACAAAAGAAGTCAACGGGGGTCCCAAAATGCAACTTTAAAACCATCTTAATAATCTTTTTTAAAGTGAGTATTTAAATATTGTGAAGGTTTATTTCCAGTTTCCATTTCCCCTATATTTTTTCTGTTGTAGAGTAACAGTTTTAGTTGTTTCTGAAGTGCTAAAAATCACTTTTAAGGAGCCTTGTAAATGACAATGGGTTTTTTTTCTCCCCTTCACTTTAGTCTTCTGGATGTGTTTTAGATAAAGATTTCAAAATGAAAATCAGCATGTATGAAATTCAGTTATTTACAATGATTTGAAGACTTTTTCCTTATTTTATATTTTGACCTAGTTTTGACCGATGCTTAAATGTTTAGTTCTGACAGATTGATAACAAAAGTGTGCATCACTAAGGCTCCTGAAACAGTCAGTGTAAGTCATTTTTATTTGCTTTTTTTTTTTTTNTGTTAAAATAATTCCTTTATTTGAGTTAAAGCTGATTTTTTTTTTTAGTTCAGTGTTCCTTCTGATGTGACTAAGAGGAGAAAGCTTATATGGAATAGAATTATGATTCACAGAACTATTAAGAGAAAACATTGGATGGGAACAGGCTCTATAATTTTGTTATTCTTCATTTTCCATAGTGACAACTTTTCTGAAAAATATTGGAAAATAATTTTTCTTGCCGTCCATAAATAGAAAATCTTTTATATTGTTGGTTGTTTTATTTTTATTGCTTTAAAACTAGTTGACTAGTAAATCCTTCTGTTTTGAGTTGGGGAAATAGAATATAACATCTTTTTTTATCTGAAAACACAAAAAGCCTTGGAAGGCTCTTATCTGTCCCGAGAGCTTTTAGTCTAACGTTGTTCATGTAGAAATTTCTGAGGCCACATGGACACAGAATCATTTTCAGTTTTCATCTATGTCTAACATATTGCTATGCACAATTGTAACTTGAAAGACAAGATGGTTCATTTAAGCTTTTTAAAAGTTATAAAATATCAGTAGATTCCTAATACCAAATCTTAAAATATCTGGACTTAGATGAAATAATATAGGTAACAATTATGAGGGGTTTGACACAGATGTTGACTACCTGAGTTAAAGGAAATCATATTATATCCCTAATAAATACTTATTTTCTTCTCCCTCCACCTCCCAAACCTTACTGTACCACCCATGGTGTCCTTGCAAACTTGATGTGCAGATTCTATATAAGCATTTTTAAGTCCTTTTGCTTACATGCACAAAACATGAGGCAGTTATTCAACTGAAGGTCTTTAAGTAACCAGACCTGGAATGTAGGTGTAGATTTCTCCTTGCAAAGAGAAATATATTTGAATAAAGTCTCTGACATGCCATACAACTCTAATGAAGACTGTTTGATGCTATTTGCATCACAAGTTAGTCTGATATTTAGTGAGGGAAGTAAGTAAGTTGTGATTATACTCTGGAGATCTGGGAAATGGATCCTGGGAAGGTGGTGTTTGTTTTATGTAGTGATCTACACTAAGTTCCTGCTTTAAATACCAGGAATATCTTTCACAGCGACCATCAATCTTGTGTCAGCATTTGCAAATAATGATACATAAGCCATAGTGAACACAGTAAATGAGGTTTGTATTAATAAAAACCAAACATAAAAGGGACTTAAAATTTCACATTATAATTTCAGGCTGGTGTTCAAATAAAGCCTAGAGTTACATGAGCCCTACACCTTGGGAAGACTTTGCTCATTAAATTGCCTCCACCATGTCTATCTTCTGGAGCAAAAATAGTACAATAATTCCACTTGACAACTTTCCTGCATGAGTTTGTACTCAGATTTTGAGGATTTTAGTAACTACAAGGGGGGACAAGGGAAGACTGACCTATGTCATCTAGACTTCTGTAAGGTTTTTGACATGTTCTCACACAGCATCCTTATCTCCAAATTGAAAAGAAACGGTTTTGAAGAGTGGACTATTCCATGGATAAGGGATTGGCCAGAGTTCTTTAGCCAATTCCCAAATCCCCAAACCAGTAACACATCAAAAGTCAATGAGCCAGAGACTCATGGTACATGGCTCTATGTCTAGGTGGCCCTCAGGGTTCTGTCTTGAGATTGATATCTTTATCAGTGACACAGAGAGTGAGATGCAGTGCACCCTCAGCAAGTTTGCAACTGACACGAAGCTGAGAGATGTAGCTGACAGAACAGAAGGATGGATGCATCTGGAAGGACCTGGGCAAACTTGATAAGTAAACCTGTGAGCCTAACCAAGTTCAGCAAATGTAAGGTGCTGCACCTGGGGAGGGGCATTAAACTCAGGAAATACTTTTTTTTCTCTTTAGTTTGCTCCTTTACCTCCCTCACAAAGACAGACACTTAGATTTCTTACCAAGGTTTACATTTNAAGAAGCCATTGAGAGCAACACTTCTGCTGGACATGAGCTAAGAGTGTGTGCTTGCAGCCCAGACAGCCAACCTCATCCTGGGCTACACCCAGAGTGGCCTGGCCAGCAGTTCCACAGAGGTGATTCTGCCCCTCTACTCTGCCCTCATGAGACCCCACCTGGAATGTTGTGTCCAGCTCCGGGTCCTCAGACATAAGAAGGACATGGACCTGTCAAGGTGAGTTCAGAGGAGTGCCACAGAAATGATCAGAGGCTGGAGCAGCTCAGGGCTGGAGCAGCTTTCCTATGACATCAGGCTAAGAAAGCTGGGATTGTTCAGCCTGGAGAAGAGAAGGCTGCAGGGAGACTTGTTGAGGCCTTCCCATACCTAAAACTGGCCTTAAAAGAAAGCTGGAGAGGGACTTTTTACACAGGCAGATTGTGCAA
>VYZQ01002163.1:59264-73549 GCA_013400655.1 Mystacornis crossleyi
TTGGCGTGTTTGTACTTTACTTTCGTCTGAGAAAGCTATCAAAAAGAATCCTCCCTGACTCCTCTTTTACAGCGGGACGGGACACCTGATCAAGAGTATTTATTGTAAACATATGTGTCTTCTTATGTATGGCTGCCAGATTGCTAATTTGAAACGGAATTTGTAGTACAGATAAAATGATTCTACAATGTTGAGAACATTTTTAAAAGTAGTAGTATTAAATTTCATTAAATTTTAAGCTTGACCAGCTTAGGTTGATATTTTTTGATTCTACTAAAGTTTGACTGTTTCTGAAGTTCTTGGCATGGCTTTGAGCACTATATTCCTGGTTACAGATGTGCCATGCAACTGAATGAAGTTCAGCTGTTTCTTAAGTGTCTGAGTCCATGTGAACTCCTCTACGGCGATGATGTTACAGGTCAGAAAGTTGTAATGCTTTTGGACACAGGGTGACAAGGCTATAGTAACTGTTTCCAAGGCCTAACATTTGTGCACTCATACTGCCCTTTCCATTTGGAGATACCAATGAACATTTTGTATTTTGTAGTTTTTAGTAGCCTACATTTAACATGGTAGATTTGTCTATGAGTTGTTCAGCTGAATCCTTACAGAGAAATTTTTTATATTTTTTTTTAAATGAACCTGAACTTCTATTGCTCTGCTGCATTTTCTTAGGTTCTTTTTTGTGCATTATGTAAAACATGATCTTTCAAACTGTTGTAAATACACCCAGCGTCTATGAACTTAATCATAAAACACTTAGCAATTTTCAAGCAATAGGTAAACTATTTTTGTCTTATTTTGTAGTACTGCAGCCAATGTAAGTTTGAAAATGTTTTATTAGCTGTAATGATGCTGCTTTTTCACTGCCTATTCATATGGGAGACACAAGCCAGACTGGAAATACTCAGCTACAAATGGAACAGCCTGTGAAGATGCACAAGGGATTTATTTGTACTTAAGAGAACATCCTGTGCTATAGTTTGTTGTGACACCAGTAGCATGGCATCTGCTCTTTTCATGGCTTTTCCACCTTTAAGCTCTAGTTATGAATAAAAGATATCTAGGGAAGTTTTAGATCCCATTAAAGATCATAAATTCACTCAATATATCCAAGGACATAGTGGGAGCAATATAGAGTGTTCATTTTAGTATTCAAAGTTAACCTTTACTGTCTGCATACTGTGGTTCTTCATGTTGGTTTGTTGAAGTGGTGTTTAAAGGATTTTTTTTAGACTAAAGAAATACACCCTTTTAGAGTTGAGCCACTACAGTTTATCATTTGTTCTCGAATATAGTCGTGTCATGCCTTGAGTGACTTCTGGGTGTCAATTTATTTTCTATTAACTCTTTCAGTGGTGCTGAACGGCGTATTTTCTGTGGTATCTGGAGGAATATTCTTATTAAAAAGCTATTAATTTCCAAGCAGTCTAGACATTTATTGCCTCATACATATTATTTTTTTCAAGATACTGGTTCTAGAGTATTTTCAGTACATGAATAAAGCTTATAAAACTGGGTTTAGGCCCCAATGAAGCTCATAAAACTCACAAGTTAATGACTCTATTTTAGTGATTTTTATTGGTTATTTCATAGTCTGAGTACTGTATTTTGGTGAGTAACCACTGAATCAACTAATAGTTGCCAACTAACATTTGACAACTGTTATGACATCTCTGGCAGTAATTGAATAATTGTGCATGAAATGTCATGAATAACATTAGTATTAACCTGTATACCAATTTCTGAGAGCTTCCTTAGCTTGTTTGTTTTGGTTCAATATATTGAATTCTAGCGAAAAATCCTATTATTTCAAGCAAGTGAGAAAACAAAGAAAGCAGAAAACCATTAAATAGTTTTCAGACAAGCAAGCAGACCCAGAACGTTCTGAAAACAAAGTATCATAGACCTAATATGACTTGGGAAGGACCTTTATACATAGACGAGCATATATAGCAAGAAATAATAAACTAAAAATAAACTGAAAGGAAAAGGACAACCCTAATCTCCCTGTATCTGTATACTAAGCAAAGAGAAATTAATTTGTCCTAAAACTGATGAAATTAGTAGTATATGTTATGAGTCACAAAAATAGTATTATATCTGCAGTACTTTTTTTGCTCTTTTAAGTGTTGCCTACTTTTACACGCCTTCTGTTTTTTGCTACGTGTGGATCTTTACATGGGTATGAAAGCAGTAATCCCAGTTCTCTGATTTACTCTGCTGGTGTAGGTAGTGTGTCCTGTATTGGTGTTGTAAGGAGTCAACTGCTTGAAGAAACTGGAGCTGACGAAGGCGTTCATCATTCCCCATCTGAATGGACTGGTTTAAGAAAACAAGGAAATTTATGAAGAATTGTGTGGGTGTGTGTGTCTGTGTCCTCAGCCCTCCAATGCAAATATGCTGTATGCCTTCTGAATGCCTGTGTTTTCAACGAGACGTGTGAAAGTGTTAGGTGGAGAAGGCTTAGTCATGGGATTGCTGTCTGGAAAGGACCTCTGGTGCTCTCAAATCTCCTTATGAGCAAAAGAGGAACATGGGAACACTGCTTACAAGACAGTCAAATAATTAGTTTATAGTTCAATTGTTCAGGGCTTCTCTGCTCTGTTGTTTTTGAATTTGGTTTTAATTGAATGCGTAAGTTTGCATTCCAATAGTGACCAAGCATTTTTATTTTACAAAATACTCTCTGGGATAAAGGAGATTTGCTAGGTCATTTATTTTTTAAAGGTGTCAGAGACCGAAATACTACAGTTTATGACTCAAATATTTTCATGAAGGACTTTTAAAACTGTATTACAAAAGCTGCAGATGACCACCTCACAACGAATGGGGCCCTGACTGAGGCCTTACACTGCTCGATGATGAAGATAAAGTAACAGCTCAGGGCTGGGGACATTCTCAGAGCACAACCTTAGCACCTCAGGACTGGAGCTCATGGCCCCAGGGCTATCAGCTGCCAGCTCGAACAGACCCTCACACCAAAGGGTCGGGGGAGAGACGCTTTGGGTGTATGTTGGAAAAGCCTCTGGTGAGAGGCAGTGACTGCCCTTCCTCCGCTGCGTAGAGGAGCCCAGCTGAGGGGCCTTCAACTGGGAGAAAAACTTATCCGCAGCAGAGGGGAGACATGGCCCATCAAAGGCCCTCTCAGAGGGGTCCCCAGACCCTGCACCACAGCACCAGACCCTCAGTATTGCAAGGGACAATGTCAAGCTAGTCCACTGCAAAGGAGGCATATGGGCGTTCCCACCTGGCCCAAACCATATATTAATCCCCAGAGTCCTTTACTCCTCAGCGTGTGGCGGCGTGGAGTGGCATGGCAGCAGGGGACCCTCCCCACCAAGAAGACCAGATGGAGGAGAGCAATGAGAAGTCGTTGGGACCCCTGGATGGGTGATATGCTTACCTAAACCCCTGTCACCTCTCCCTGTCCCCCCAGGCCCCACGCACACTTCTTTCTTTCTTTCTTTCTGTCTTTCTGTCTTTCTGTCTTTCTATCTTTCTGTCTTTTCCTTTCTTTTTCTGTCTTTCTGTCTTTCTTTGCCTCTTTTACTATTAAATAAAACATATCAATTTTGGACCTTCTACGTTCTTTCCCGTTCATACACAGAGACTTAGTTTTCTTTGCTTTTCTGCATTTAAGCCAGATCGCAGCAGAAGGAAAAGAAATCAGTGATATATTAACTTGAGTTTTCTTAGGAATATTGCTTCATATCAAAATTCTTACAGTCACAAAAATGTGTGCATGTACAGCATGAGCACTATTGTGTGAACAGTAGTATTAAATAATGAAATGCTCATGAACTCCTGTTGTATCACATAGATTCAAATATAAGAATGATGGGGGTGACCTTTTAGTAAGGCCTATAGCAATGGGACAACAGATAATGCCTTGTCGCACAAAGAATTGTGTCCTGGTGTTGCAACATTGTCTGTAAAATTCATGACTCAACAGGTTAATAATATTTTTTCAGTGTCTGTTGGTACTGCTATGATAAACCCGCAATTTTACCATCCCAAGATTATGCCTGAGATGCCTACTCTGACTGTCCCCTGATTTTCAGAAGGTGTATTTAATTTAACATTTCCTGCTTTCTTCAGTGGCACTGCAAATGAAGTGTGGAGAGAACATCAGAAATAGTTACCTATAATTGCATAGCAATTACATGAGGTGACATTTCTTACAGCGTGCAACATATGTGAAATTTCTTTAGGCATTCTGTAATGCGATTTTCTTTTTTTAGTGGATTCAATATGAACTCTGATATTATTAATGTGTTCTGTTATTAAAAGTTATTAAAAGGACAAGGCAGTAATCTTAATATCTATTTACTTTGATAATGTAATTTTACATTAGAGGTATTGCAGAGTTGCATGATGTCTCACTAGCTCATAGGCTATGATTCTTGTCACCTTTCTTAAAGAGAAAGTCAATTCTTAACGGTTTTTTTTCAGGCTTCTAATTGAAATGTAAAGTAATTTCTATTGCTGGAAGAATACAGACTAGGACTCGTAATGGGGAAGTTGCAGCTGAGGAAAGGTATCTGCTTGAAGACAATGCTACAAAAGGGGTGCTCTATGGTGCTGTTATTTCTGATGTGTGAGACAAAGACATTTTCTCCCATTCTCAAATAATTTCATTTTTTTCCACATAAGGATGGGGTTGTTGATTTAATCCTGCAAGAAAACTTCAGTTATGACATTCTATGATTGCATTTTGAGAGAATCAAAAGTTAAAAGGCATTAGGTGCAGTTAAAGTGAATGTGAAGTTTCCAGGACTCTTGTGATGATTTATTATTTTCTTTGAAATAGATTGGAGACTATGTCAATAGACTTACTATTGTGGTGTGACTTTTCATAACAAGAGTAGGTATTTGTCTTTTAAATGATACAAAAGATTACTGCTCCTATTTTTGCAGTAAAATTATTTTATGAGAATCCCAGGAGTTGGGAGCAACTGGAGAAATGCAGCCCACTGTTTCTGATAATATTCATTACCTTTATTCATGATTATTCACTGTGCTAGTCTTTGAAGAAGTAATAAAATAAATAGTCTTCCTCTGTTCTTTAAAACATGCAAGGCTGCTGTTAGTTATTAAACAGCAGTTAAAGAGATGTTAGAATATTTTGACAGCAGAGCAGCAAGGGGGAAACAAATTAGAAAATAATCACGAGTCTGAGGGAGCAGCAAAAGATGTGCCTGTCGTGAATGGCAGGTGATGCTTAAAGAAGTTGCATGGTTTGTCTGTGTTTAGAAAAAAGTATCTGCACAGAAAATTGCAGAAAGGTCTGTGCAAGAAATCCTCTGAGTATAGATTTTAAGGAAAATGGGGCAGTTTACCAGGCTTGTTTCTCTTTACTCCAACCTTTCTTTTCTCCCAAGTTTGAAAAAGATTTAAAACTTCAGAAAACAAGGGATTGAACAAGTCTGTTTCCTTTCCTGCTGACCTGTGTTCTTCTAAAGTCTCTGCCATGCTGCCAATGTGACAAAATCCAAGCATGGCGATACAGCAAAAGTTGCTAGATGTATTTTTACCATACATATGACAACCTAGTTTTTCTGGGTTAGTCATTCCTGTTCACATGTCAGGAATTTCCACCCACTCAAAGGGTGGCCTGAGCTTTTAGCATAGGTGAAGTAACAGAAATCTTCAGTGGGCTTGGGGCATGGGAGGTCAAAGGGAGAGAGAAAACTAAATGAGCAGCTGCTACAATAAAAGAAAAGGTATCAGCTTCCCCACATGGTGCCCAGTCTTTTTGCAACTATAATAAATGCTTAGATGGCAGTAGGACACCATCAGGGTGAGAGCATGAATGAACAGTTCTGCATGACAGGAGTAAATAAAGAGTTTTACTGTATTTTTCTATAGTAAACAGATAATTTACTTAAAAGTAAATATCCCTGGCCAGTGTATTTTTTTTTTTTTCCCCTAACAGATTTGTGGGTACATGCATCACCAAATACTTAAATAGTTTGGAGGAATGCCACACTGACGGCATTTGTGGTTTGCTGTGTTTGGAGCTCTTCTGTGGTTCTCTCCCCTCTGTTCGATTCTTTGTTATGCCTGTGCATATAGAAGTCTTATGATATGCTGAGGCAGAAAATTCTCTGTCTCATCCCCTCCTAATCCCTCATTACTGGATCTGAAATAAATCACACTTTGTTTAATCACCAGATGGAGACAGCATGTGCATCAGCTCTACTGTGCAGTTCAGCATTTGTTCTTTATGGAAAAGTCAAATCAGTAACTATCTGATAGGTAATTTGTTCTGCATCAAACCTAGGATTAAAAAAAAAAAAAGATTTTGTAAATCACTTGTACTATATTTTCAGGTTGTAAGAAAAGAGTATGGATTCTTTCCCCTTAGTCTGAAGCTTTTTTATTTGCACTTTGCTTCCTAAGCAGATTATATTTAAAAGAAACTTTAAATCTTTTTCTAGCTAGAGAGACATCTTTTGGATTACAGAGGGAAAAAGAAACCATGAAAAGGTATCTATCTGTCTACCAAAAACCACATTTATTTCAGTTACGCTTTTCCTGTCCACTCTAGAGCTCTCAGTCTCTGATGAGCAGACATGAAAATTCCATCAAAATTTGAAATGAACTTTTGAACCTACAATGCTGAAAAATTATGAAACAGGTCTGTCCTCTCTGGTTGATGCAATAAATGATATAATGCCAGTAAGAAGAGATTGTTTTGCAGAGTGACTTTGAGTTGGAAGGATTGCACTGCACCTCCAAACACACTGTATTTAGGGTGGTCCTATTAAGATGTGGAAGTATGAAAGGAGACATTTGTTAAACAAATATACATACAGGAAGATGAAATACTGCAGTATTGCTTTCACAGGGTAGCCTCATTTTCTTTTTAATCATGCTGTTATGTTCCTAGGATTGATTCCATTTTTTTTCTAATAAGATAATTAGAATTCTGTTCCCCTGTAGTAATTTAATATTGTTTTTGTGTAAAAGTTTATATGTATAGTAATTTATAAAGTGTATAATCTCCTGAGCAATTATTTGCTTCATCTACCAGTTTTTAGCTGAAAGTAACTGAAAGCTTTTTTATTTATTATTGCTTTTTTCTCTGTAAGGCTATGTGACCAATATTTTTCCATAGAACTTGCTCAACTTAAAAGTTGTGTTGATTAATTTTATTCTTCGTTTTTCCAGGCCTATTCCAGATTAACAGAAGATAAAAAGCAAGCATCTTTCTCAGCCTTCTAAAATATATAAAAATATCAAACACTAGTTTTGATTTTTAGGAAATCAGTGCAATAAAGGTTTGTGTGAGATCTTATAGAACAAGAAAATTATCACTAAAATTAACAGTTCTTAGGGTCTTCTTTTTTTTGTTTCCAGCTGACTGCAGACATTCTTACACATCTTCCTCTTTAGGTATTTGTTTGTTTTTTAGAAAAAGCTACACTTGAGTGTACATGAAAATCTTGCTTAGAGGAGTGGTCAGTCAGAAAGAGCGGCAGGGTTACAGAAACTCAATGGGTATTTTTGAAATCTCTGATCAATATTAGAAAATCAAGTGTAATTTTCAAGTATCTCTCATAAACACTCATTTATAAGAAATTGATGGACCATGGATTTTGTCATTCTGGAAACTTGTTCTAGTTATACATATCTGAGATGCTGTGATAGCTGCCATAGATAGAGAACAGGGAAATACAATAAATATGCAAATACCTTTTATTTGTCCTATTTGCCAAATTGATGAAAATTCCTTATTGGTACAATAAGTCTCAAACAATAGAAAAGTATCTCCCTGTGCTGAAAACTGCATTGCTGAAACACACTGTTAACTTCAGTATCTTCACACATTAACTTTCTTAAGCTTTGTACTTCATTGTGTCAAATGGGCCACTCAGGTGGATTTGAATTTTGACATTTTCTTCCTTGATATTTTAGTTCTATTAAGGAAAATAAAAGGCTGTCCTTTTCATTTAAGCTAATGCACCTTTATTATGCTGAAGTAATGTGTCAGTCTATCACTATTAATTCAACTGTCTTTTTATGTAAATTGCAAAAAGTATTATTTATTAGACTACCTCTTATTCAAACCAGAGTTTGGTATGAGAATTGATCCCGAATTTTAAAAGAGTGAATGCAAAATCTTCTTGTTAAATTATATATCAATGATTTAATAGATTCTCAGTATTTTATTACAAATTTCAAATCAAGTTATTTGCATCACAGTGATGCAAATTCTTGGCAAATTTTGTTCCTTGACATGCTTTTTAAATGAATTTAATCTTCCTAGGCTGGTAAAATCAATTTATACCTCTGTGATAATGAATTCAAATAACTATACTACTATATACCTTGATAGCCTTGGACAAAAAGTATAATATATAAAACTGCATGCTATGTTTCTATGCTAGTGTTAAAAGGCTGTGAGGACAACACTGTTTAATTATTAAAGTATAAAAGTTTAATTCAGATATAGAATTGTGCAAGTAAATAATTCACATTGTGTACTGTAATTGAAAATAACTTGTGTTTCCATAATCCTATCTCATGTCTAATGTATCATGATTAATTTGATGGAATACTACTGTTCTGTCTGTCATACTGAGAAATAATATTCAGGTAAAACACTTGAATTTTGTTATCACTCCTGTAGGGAACAGAAGTAATATCATATGGCAAACTTTCACATGCATTGTTCAGAAGTTCTCGTAACCTTTAAAGTAAAGGAGAAAACCCTGAACCTTATGAAGCATCTTTAAATATAAAATAATTGGAGGGTTGCATGTGCTATGTGTACAGTTGTTTTGGAAGAACAAAAAGAGAGGCTAAATTCAACAGATGAGTATATGTATTACGAATTCTAGTTCACAAATGTGTCATATGTTTTTAAAAATTACATGGGGCAAGATAAGTATTTCACTCTAAATACTGGTGATACAGAAAATCTACATGAGTGACCCTAACAGTGGTTAATAGGAGATTCATACCAGAAGCATATGTAAGACCTTCCACCATGACTGGGTATTTTTCCCACCAATTCTAGAGTCCTTTGGGAACAGAGACTTTCTGCACCCTTCTTATTCAGGTTCTGCTTCCATGTAGACTAGAAGTGATATGGAAATTAGGGAAAAAAAAAAAAGAAAGAAAGGTATGTGTAATACTAGGGTTTACTCATTTCAGTATTCACCTGAAGGTGGGAATTTAACTGAAGTTCTGAATTTCTGACATTATTTTTAACAGCAACATAATGTAAAATGCATGAGTGATATTTAATCAGAATGAAAGTCCTCCAGATTGTTTAGGTTTTGTTCGTGGTTTAGGGGAAAAAATGCTGCAGTTTCCAAGATCTCTTCCCACGAGGAAGTTTTAAATTCTTTTCTTCTTTGTGTGTGTGAAGAGACACTGCAGGTCTTCTAACTCACCTGCTAATCGTGCTCTATGGGTCACTGGCATCTCTGTCGTTAGTCTTAAATGTATCATTCAACAAGCCTGTGTTTAGAACTTCACTTCAAAGATGGAGTGAACTGTTAGAGGCTGAACTTGTAATACTTCATAATACATGAGTCAGTAAGATCTTTAACAACGTATATCCCCATGAAAAACACCCTGAATAATACAATAGGAAAAATTCAGGTCCAGATATCTTTCATTCTGTCTGGTACTTGTTTGCTAGCAATACACAACCAACTGGAATCAGACACTCTCTGAAAAATCATCCTCCACTGAAACAACTTGAAACATTTCAGAAGGCTGGATTTGTCAACACCATCAATTTCTGTGCCTGAATATACTTTAAATGGGAATGAAAGATTATAATTTACAGATACGAAATTCTGGAAAACAAAAAGACAAAAAAAGTCAAAAGACAAGAATTTGAGAGCAATATTTCTCCTCTACGTGTGTGCAACACATGTCATGGTGCTAAATTTTTACAGGATCACGGGACATTCTGAGTTGGAAGGGACCCACATGGAATCCAAGTCTTTACTGAGTAGCCCATACAAGGATCAAAATCACAACCTTGGTGTTTTTAGCGGCCAAGGTAGTCTCGGGGACTATAGTGGCCTTTCAGGTACTACGTGCCTGTTATGACTTTCTTGGCAGCAGTATTACAATATTACTGTGTTGCTCGTCAACTGTTTTTTAGCATGAGGACAGAACAAGCTTGTTTTATTAGAACAAAGCAAACAGATTCCATCAATCAAGTACATATTGCTTTCAGGGATTTTGTATAAAGTGAAGTCATACCAAAGCCAAAGTCTATGCTGCAATTCATCACATTTGTTTGGATTCTGATGACTAATAACTTAGTGCCATAGTTACTTTCTCTACAGTAACAACTTTAATGGGATTCTAGAATGATTCATTTGTAACAGGAAAGAAAAATGTATTCAGTGCATCAGATGGTATAGGTCAATGTTGCAAAATATTCTGCCTAAAAAATGTATTGATTTGTGAGGTTATTATTGCAGTTCATCTGAATTGTTTTACTGCTGGAAACCATGAACTTTCCTGTATGGTGAAAATTATAGATGTTGTCCACTCTTTTCATCTTTAAAATGTCCACCAGAAAAATCTTTTTCAGCATATTTTATAAATGGCTAGATGCAGATGAAGAGAACAGCATCATCAGGATCGCTGTTCCTCTTAAGGCTTACAGGAAATGTTTTGTAATGGTACATATTTGATAAATTTGATTATCTTTCCTTCCCTAATAAGGATGTAGTGTTGTTTAGGTGTCAGTATTTTTAAGAGGATCAGTATTTTAATTTCCACATTCTTAAATCACCAGATGTTTCCAAAATATTCTAGGTCCCATTTTGAAGATAATAGAAAAGTGACTTAAAAATGAACTCCCCATCAATTTGTCCAGTTGAGCTCCTTAGCTACATTTGAAAAATAAAACTTCACATCTAAATAATCTGGTGACCTTGAGAATTAGAGAGCTCATTCCTGAGCAGTTGCAGTGCCTTTTCATGCATGTATTAATATACTGACATAAGATTATGGAAGTCCATTCTTTATATTTCTGCTTGACAGAAAGTTGAACTTCATCTTTCTGTACTTGTTTGTTAAATTATAAAAGGTTGTCAATACTGAAAATTCTCACATAGATTTCTCTACCCAGTAGGAAATGAAAAGTTCATGTAATCAATATTCTAAGCTCACTTTTCTTTCCTTCTTTTCCTTGAGAAATACCTTCAGTCTTCTTACCTACAGTCAGCAGCAGCTGTGCCACAGCTCCTTGGTGCCACTCACATTTTAAGAGTGAGGGTCCAGTGGAGGAGAGAGGAGGACAGCCAAGGTGTACTTGAGGCATCCCAGTCAGCACCCCTATGAGCTACCTGCACAAGCACGGGCACAGCATGTGTGCCAGTGTATTGCTTTCTATCTGTCTTTAAATCTGCTACCTGCTAATGCCCATATCTTATAACTGAGAAGCTCTGAACAATCATTCCCTGCCTACTGTTTTCACAGCCATGGAACATGATGGACAAAATTTAGTACAAATATAGGCCCCTGGTATCACTTTAGATGCCAGGCTGACCTTCTGACTTTCAGGCAGCTCTCCATGAGGATATGGCTCTCATATTTGTTTCTTCAAAGTTATCAGCATAGTTTATGCATCAGATAATTTGAGTACTCAAAGTCCATCTTTGTTCTTGTTTTGCAGTATCTGAATCTCATATGAATTTGCAGTAGTTTTTGCATGTCTGCATTAAAGAGAACACTGAAGGTGAATGTACTTTGAAATGAGTAAGTGGGATAGTGGTATTTTCCATTTCTTTCTTAATATTGTCTAACATTCATTAACTGTGTCTTGTGTGATTCTAGTTGTCTCTTTTTTGATGCATGAAAAACAGATATTGGATGATTTATTACTGGCTCCTCCAGCTGTCCTTCTGTTATTACTAAATTGTTGTTCCCCTATGTATTTGCTTTGTATGGCCAGGCTTTAGTAGTGGGGGCTACAGGTGTGGCTTCTGTGATAAGCTGCTAGAAGCTTCTTCCATGTCCAGCAGAGCCAATGCCAGACAGCTCCAAGATGCACCTGCTGCTGACCAAGGCTGGGCTAATCAAAACTGGTCGTAGCACCTCAGTGATAACACATTTAAAAAGGAAAGTTATTGTGCAGATGTAATTGCAGCCAGAGAAGAGAGGAGTGAGACTATGTGAGAGGAACAACTCTGCAGACACCCAGATCACTGCCTAAGGAGGGGCAGGAGGTGCACCAGGCACGGGGGTTGAGATTCCCCTGCAGCTCAAGGTGCAGACCGTGGTGAGGCAGCTGTGCCCCTGCAGCCCATGGAGGACCATGGGGATGATGAGATCCACCTGCAGCCCATAGAGGAGACCCACTGGAGCAGGTGGATGTCCGAGAAGAGGCTGTGACTCCATGGGAGACCTGTCCTGGAGCAGGCTCCTGGGAGGGACATGCAGACCCATGGAGAGAGGAGTGCATGCTGGCTCAGGTTTGCTAGTAGGACTTGCGACCCTCTGAGGGACCCATGCTGGAACAGCCTGTCCTTGAAGGACTGCACTCCATGGAAAAGTGAACCAGAGTTTGTGGAGGACTGCTGCCTGTGGGATAGACTCACATTAGAGAAGTCCACGGAGAACTATCACTTGTGGCAGAAACTCCATATTGGAGCAGGGCAAGGACTCCTTTCCCTGAGCAGCAGGAGATAAAGTATGTGCTGAGCTGAATATAACCCCGATTACCTGTTTCCCTGCGATGCTGGAGAAGGAGGTGGAGCTTGGGAAGAAGGGAGGGATGGGGGGAATGTGTTTTTAAGGTCTTATTTTACTTCTCATTATCCTGCTCTGGTTTTGTTAGTAATAAAATTAAGTTAACACCCCCAAGTTAAGTCTGTTTTGCCATTTAGTGAGTGATCTCTGCTGATCCTTAACTCATGAACTTCAGTTATATTTTCTCTCCCTTGTCCAGCTGTGGAGGGGAGTGATAGAGCAGCTTTGGTGGGTGCCTGGCATCCAGCCCAGGTCGACCCACTACATCCTACTTCTCACATGTTAAATGACAAGAATGAGAATGAATACAATTTTTTCCTCATGGTTTAAAATTTATTTCAATATAAATTCTCTCTCTGGCATAGTTATGTAAATGGGGCATTCACCTACATTGTTATTTCTTTTTCTTTATAGTTCCACTTTCCATGTTTTTTATTACAGTGTAATTTTTCTAATGTGTACTAGTTTTCCTTTCACAAAGCATCTCAGNGTACAAAGCTCACGCTGTCACAGGCAACCAAAAACTTCCTGGTTACAGAGCATTCTTAAAGGCTTTATAGCCAACAGCAAATTTCTAAAGTTTACATAACTGTTTTATCCAATCTATGAAAGCGCACAAACACCTGTTGCACAAAATACTTGCTTGCTATGTTTTATATAATAATGCACAATATTCNATTTCAATATAAATTCTCTCTCTGGCATAGTTATGTAAATGGGGCATTCACCTACATTGTTATTTCTTTTTCTTTATAGTTCCACTTTCCATGTTTTTTATTACAGTGTAATTTTTCTAATGTGTACTAGTTTTCCTTTCACAAAGCATCTCAGGTGCTTATATAAGCACTATCATATACCAATATCTTATTTAAAAGCAAGAATCTATGTCACACACTGTTTCTGGTTTTCTTTTTCCACATGTATGCTTAGAATAGAAACAATAAATCCTTCATGTTGATATGTATGTTTTACATGATTTTTTGGAACATTGTGGTCATATTGTATTGCTTTATTTCATTTCTGAACCTCCAGTGTTCATGTTGGGGGTGTCCTGTGCAGGGCAAGAAGTTGAACTTGATAATCCTAGTGGGTCCTCCAAACTTGGGATTTCTATGATTGTTTGATTTAATAATTATATGTTGTCCAGTGGCTGGATTTTCTGCCAATTTTATATTTCCAGAAGAAGAAATCAAGAGATGCCATCAGGAGCTGTGGAGCAAAGTAGAAATGTTTCTAGATCTATGTCAGTGTTTTTGAGACAGCAAATGGGACGGGGAGCCCAACAAGTGCTCCAGGANTCTATATATTATGTTTGCAGATCACTATCAAGTTTCTTCTCTGATACCGAGGAAAAATCTTTTTTTCTCACGGTTTCATACCACAGTTTCTCAATAGATGATAGAACTTGGATTTATTAGTCAAAACACAGTTTTAATTCACTTTTGGCAATCGTTTTCCAATGCTTTTTTTTCTTTTTTTAGTGACTGAAAGAACTCAAAGTTAACTAGTTGCAGTTTTTACTTGCCTTCTTAAGCTTAGTGAAAAAAAAA
>VYZQ01002164.1:8967-21354 GCA_013400655.1 Mystacornis crossleyi
GTTTTTCTGGAAGTGCTTGTCCTTAAAATTATACCCCCTGCAGCTAAAGGTGAATCCTTGAACACGGTTGTGGTGAAAGCTGTGATCAAGGTAAAGGAACCCTCACATGTCAACAGAAAACCACCCCAGACGGCGGTCGTGCTGTGACGTGGATGCCATGAGAAGATTGTTCTTGTGGAAAAGTTCTATAGCTGAGCAAAAGAGACTTCTCTCACTCAATGGACTGACATAAGATTGTTATAGAGGGGCAAACCAGCTGAATTGCTTTAAAGTTTGTGTCTTTATATTACAGGTGGATGGAGGAGGTGCCGGAGAAAAAGGGGGGTTAATTTGCTTTAATTCCTTTTTATTCCACTTTACTTTTAGTTGTAGTAATAAACTTCATTATATTCTTTAAGTTTGGTGCCTGCTTTGTATTCCTCCCTGTTCTTATCTCACAGAAAAGGGGAAAATGCGAATCAAACCACTACATCCTCAACATTAGGCTACCCTGAATTTTTCAGATTTTGTAGCTTGACACAAGATATTTGTAACATGATCATGTAAGGTACTTACACCTGCATTTACAAGTGCTTTCTTGACAAGAAAGGATTATTTTATTTAAAGTTTATTTCTAAAAGGTTTTATTGCAGTGCTCTTCCACAACATTAATAATAACACTCCTTTGTTAAATACCCTGATGATTAGGGATTGAGAACTGACTGGCAGGAAGAAAAACAACTGTGAAAAATGTCCCAATGAAAGGATATGGCATCCTTTTGATCCCAAATGCAAATGCTAAGAGCAGCGGAGACACCTCTGTGAAATCAGTACCCAAGGCCAAATTCTGCCCTCAGTTTCATCAGTGAGTTCTCTCTTGTGCTGAATGAAAAAAGACATTGAAAATACGTGAGAGATGTATTTTAAAAGTGAGAAAAAAACAGATAACAGGTAGTTTATATGCACTTAATTTTGCAGTGCAACCTGCTTTTTAAATGAATATGCTCATGCTAAAACAGGGAAGTGGAAACAGGAACACATGAGGAATTATTTTTGAGGGAATTAAAAATACTAATAGCAATGATTTAGAATAATCTAGGTCATTTTTCTCAATATACACTTGTTTTTCTTTCAAGTTCTGAATATTTACTTCCAGGATGAAGTTTTAGTGAAGCATAACCTTGTGTCCTGAAATACACAACATCATTTCAATCTCTAGAACTTCACAGCCAGAAATGGCCTTTTGATCCTGGGGCAAATATCTGAGGCACCAGAAATGGCTTATGCACTTCACTGGTCACCTATGAGTGAGTGAGGTGTTTGGAATTTTTCTAAAGAAATGTCAAAACTATTCCCACTGGACTGACTCTGAGATATGAAAATTCTTACCAAGTCCTGAGTACTCCCAGTAGAATAAAAATCAGCTGGCTTTTTCAACCTGGACAAAAAAAAAAAGAATATTCTTTTAGATATAGTATTTTTTTTGTTATAAACTATTGCCTAATAATTTAGTTAACACAGCTCTAAATTCGAGCAAAGTTCAAGCACTTGGTCTACAAAATGCACTTCATTCCTTATTTAATTCAGCTTTGTAAAAGGAATCTTTAGCAAACTTTTGTACCATACTGAAACAGACATCCATGAACTAGTTAAGGAATTAAAATGTGTGGGAAACTTCATGGAAAAAAGGGTACTCTGGACCTTGTACTTAGCCTGTTTCTTCAACTGGATGAAGTTTCTTAGATATCACAATTTAAGGTACAGCCTGGCTTGCTGAAACTACTGAAGTGTTACCCTTCTAAACTGAAGCACTGGTGTATTTTCAAAGCTAATTTAACTGGAGACTAATGTTTTCCTCCACCTGCTTCACAAGCCTTAGAAATCGTACCTGGACATCTGTTTTCTCTGCTGTCCTTCTTTCCTAGACAACAGCCAGGCACTCTGTAAACACTCTGGCTTGCACCTGGATTCCCCAATTCTCTGTTGTCATGTTACATTTTGCCCCTCATTTTCACACTGAATAAGATGAAGAATGTCTCCTTTTCCTTTTCTACCATTTTACCATAGGATGAAAAAAATTAAAAAAAAAAAAAACAAAAAAAAACAAACAAAAAAACCCCAAACAATTTCTTGAAACCATCTGATGTCAAGTAAAGAACGGAAATAGAAAACCCATAGGATCTGGAAACGTTTGGTTTCATTCACATGAAATGTAGGTTTTTAAAATGAAACTGATAGAAGAATAGGTGTATAAAAAAATCTTGTAAAAACCAGAAATAATTCAATAATACAATAAAATTTTTAAACAGGTAAATAACTGTAATTTCTTAAAGTATTTTGTGTCGTTTACGCAACACAAGCAAATCTGACTTTAAAGACTTGAATCTGAATCACTAAATACACAGTGATTTTTTTAATCAAACACCAGCCATATCATTTATTTAGCTTGTCCTACTCCCTTTTCACTTCATTAGCCGTTTTTGGTATGGAGTTCAGCCAAAAAAAAAAAAAGGTTTGTAAATATTTTCCATTGATGTGTTAGTGTACAGTAGCCAAAATCCAAAGGTTTTAATCCGTACTGTGCTTCCAGTATTAAAATTAGCTTTAAAGCACTTGTGATGAGAGGCAAATTTCCTAATTTTACAACTATTTCAGAGTAGTACTGATCTTATAAATATAAAAAAATATTGTTGTTATATAAAATGCAATAATACTGTCCTGTATTTATTGTCACAGATAATTATTTGGGCTTTTGTTCAACATACCAAATAAAGCCTATTATGTATCTTTTATTCACACAAAGAACATATTATATATGGAAACTCAGCATCCATAGATAATTTGTTTTCTACAGCATTTTCCAGATGCTATTTATTGTCCTATTTTTTAAATTTCATTTTAAGGGCAGTTAATGATGGCTGTAGCTGACAGGTATTAGAGTTGGCATTAGAGGTACCATCAACAAGAACTGGAGTCTTACCATCAACAGTGAAAAAACCTTAACAGAACATCACCACATAACCCAAGATTATTCATGGGAAAGGGATTAGTTCTGAGAACCTGCATCTTTATCATATGAGAATGGCTGTTTTTAGCTGTATATGTTGTATTATTCAGCTGCATGCATACTGCATTTTAATTTTATTTATAGTGTTTATACCTTTCTACTAACATGTAATTTGGAAATATTGTCAAGTCTTAGTTATAAATTACATTTTAAACTGCCTTCACTTTATAGTAAATAATAGGATATTTGGGTGTTTTGCAGGCAAAGATTTTTTTAAGAGCCTTCTCAAATTTCTTTCACAAAAACAAAAGTTAAAAAAAATTGAAGCGTTACATGATTTTGTGCTGAAAAAATATGTGGACACTACAGGGAACTTTTTCCTTTCCCTTCACTTTTGGAGGCTGCTTTTCCCCCCTGTTATTTCTAACACTGTAGGAAGACTGAAATAGCTTTTACCATTTCTTTTAGTACCTGCAGCTAAACCTCAGGACACATGGCACCATTCCAGATGCAGCTCTCCACACTAGAATCAAATAAATAGTGGAAGAAAATACTATGCAACATAGAACTAAAAGTATTTTTCTCTTCACCCTCTCCTTCTTCAGCACCTTGCCTGTCTTAAGCTTTTAAAAATGGGTGGATTTGTTTTTAAAATTAATATCAGCATTTTTAATTTTCACATGTGAGAAGAAATGACACCAGTTAGACTTTACCTTTAAAGAGCTCTTTTAAAAGCACAGTATTGAAACCGTTAAATGGTTGAAACATTTAGGAAATCCAAACATAAAAACTTCCAACCCTTAGTTTGCAGCAGCTATAAAGTCTTTGTAGTTCAAAGTCTGTATGATTTATTCCTCTCATGTGGACTGCAAAGATGACCATAAGATGAACCATAGGACAAAAATACGAAAGACATGGAAAAATATCATATTTAGAGGATCTACATTTCTAAATGACTTGGAAACTTTTGAGTATTTTGTTAGATATTCAGTTTTGCTCTATTTATTAAATCAATAGCACAAATATGAAGTCCTTTCTGAGATGAAAGAAAAAAGACATCACATTTCAGTGTAATAATAATATAGGGGTAAATTCTATTGCAATTTTTCTCTGTGGCTTTCACTAGTGTCCAGCCTGCAACATGACATTAGAAAGCATATTTTATTGAGTTTCTAAGCAATTTTTCAATAACACAATTCTACCTTTCTTTGTGATGATGTAGATAAAGTTATCGGAGACCTTAAAATGGATGAATCCTAAATGAATGGGGTTTATTATCCAAATCATAATGGCACTATTACTGAAATAAAGCAACTTTTTCTGATGGAAACAATATAAAATACATCAATAGCATGCTCAGAATTTAAAAGTAGTTGTGTAAGAGTCACTTGGATTTTAAAACCTGTCTGTAGTTACAAACCTTAGCTCAATCTGCATGTAAAATACACCTTGCTTTTAGTCTACAAGTATTTGTATATTAAAAAGCCTAAGTGGGTGGATTTTTCCTCTAGCAGTTAAAAGCAAAATAATGCAAAAAGTAGATATAATAATAACAAGGGCAATTCCATTAGTCCACTAGGTACCAAGGAATAGACTCTTTCCATGTCAAATGTTCAAAGTAAGACTATCAAATGATCAAAGTAAGACTAGATGCCTTTCAGAACGTTCCATAGCACAGGGTCCTGAAGGTTCCAATGCTCCAGGGCCAACTTCTTCAACCCTTTTTCTATACTATCTTATCAGACTTAAAAAAAAAAAATAAAGAAGTGACAGAGCCTTTATGCAAGTCAGACAGCCCTATACTCATGTTCACAATATAAATTTAACCTTGATCAACCCCATTTAATCATTGTTTCTTTTTTGTGGTTGGTTTTTTTTTTCTTTTTCACTTTACTCAGTTCCAAAAAGCTGCCTATTTCCCTTATTCTTCCGTAAGATAAATAATAAAATGGACAAAAGATAAACACTGAAAAAGAACAAATTGCACAACACTGGCAAAATGTTCTCCTTAGGAAAAACTCCCACTGATTACAAGAGACAAGAGATTTCAATTGGAGCTTTGCCTGAAGAAATAACTGCGAATTAAACCAAATAAAATAATCACATAATATAAGTTCTCACAAGTGGAGAAATTAAATTCTCTTTCACTTCTTACATGGACAGAAATGTCTTTGTCCCACTGATGGGAAATACGAGTTTTGCCATTGATTTTCAATGAAGCCAAGATTTCACTTCAGGGCATTTTTTCTCATATACTATTTATTATGTTTTTACTCCAACGCATCACATAAAGATCAGCTAATGTTTGCAAACTAATGAATAATCATGCATTCCAAGACAAGATATTAGCATCCATTATAGGCTTGAATAAAACCTTGAATGCAGTTTTTATTTCTAGAGAAATTGTGAATGCAGTTTTTATTTCTAGAGGAATTGTGAAATATTGAAGAGGGGAAAAAAAACCCAAAATAAACTAAACTTACCCAAAAATTCAGCTGAATTGAGGCAACTGAAATTAAAGGGAACAAATACTGACTGTCAAATCCTTTCCAGGAAAAGAAATCACTGCATATGGTCTGCTGCTGTCTCTGTCATTTCCTAAGTTCTCCATTTGAGAGAGAATAAAAATGCATCTAGTTGACAAATTAAGAGCTAAATTAATCCAAATGGTTTAATGGAGTATAGTATCCATTTCATGCAAATGAAAATTATGGAGCTTTAGGAACATGTCACAACTGATGGCTTGCAGTGCTAAAAGAAATTGTCATAGGCACGAGGGTTTATTATGGAAGTAGCAAGTCAGCACTTCCTTACTGCATTCTTTCAGAATTCTGTTCAAAACTGATGCTTCTATTCACCAACAGTGTCTTGAAGAAGGGAGCAAAGCTGAACATTTTTGGGAAAATACTTCTGAACTCTCAGAAGAAAGCAATTTCTGACCCACAGATGGCTGAAAAGCTGTTACTAAGTTCTTATACTATAAGTAGAGAGCAGCTGCAAACTTCCACCTAGTAGCTGAGATGAAATATTTTAAGACCTGCAGATGTGTCCTGGGAAACTCAGTTTCCATAACAACAATTTTTGGTGTAATGATTTTGAGGCTGTCTGCACCTCTTGATTTCTGTAGGTGTTCACTTGGGGCTGCCAGTATTATACTGTTATTTTGTCCAGCACTAAATTCCTTACTTATATATTTGCACAACCAGGGTATTATTGGTGATTTTAGAAGGTAAAGATCACAGTCACTAATGTACCTTAAAGCTTTGGTACAGCCACACAAGAAGCAGGATCCTGCCTCAGTATTTTACTGATTAATGAAGTTGGAACACTTCAGCACCCCTGAGATAATACAGTAGCATAAATATTTATATGCTTAAAATATCAAGCAATCAGGAACTAAATATAGGATCCAGAAAACAAAGGGGTTTGGTTTTTTTTTCCCTAGGGTTGTTACTCAAATCAAGCCCAAGAACTCAGATACTGAGTTCTCTAGTTGAAGTAGAGAAGTGAGATATATAAGAAAATACAAAATTCTAGATTGCTCTGAGCACTAATGAAAAAGCAAATCAGACTCAGACATTTCTTTTGGCAAAACAGGTCCGAGGCAGCACCTGTAAGCACTTCCCTTTTGAATACCATCTCCAGCAGGCACAGGCCTTCTAATGTTTTAGGGAAAAAAAGGTCTTTAGAGCTGCTTTTTCATAGCAATACATGACCCCACATGAAAGTATAATGCCAGTATCTCTACTAGAACACAGCAATTCCCTTGTACTTCTTCTCAGGGCAAAGTATGCCTGGCCCAAAGTACAACTGTTAACTGATAATTTTATTTCAGTTTGGAGGATTTAGTATAATCTGTCTGCCTTTTTTGCCAGGCTTGCTGTTAAATGTGTTTCAGTGCAGTTAGCTGACTACATCTTCAACTGTGTTCTTCAACTTGTGTTTTTTCTTTTTTAAATGGACTTCCTGAATTACTCCTTTTTTATTTATTTTCTATTTGCTGTTCCATCTTTTGCTTTTATCCTCCTCTTCTCCTAGTAACAGGTATTTTGCATATGTTTATTCCTCCCCTATGATTTTTTTTTCCCACTTCCAGGCTATCCAGTTTTTTTCAACTACGTCTTGGTTTGAGAAAAATTTGGTGGAAAATGTCTGAAATGAACATCTGTTTGTTAGAAGGCAGATTTCAGCAGCCCCTCCCCTACCAGCTTTGGAAAGAAATTCCTCAGAGGAAAGTGAAAAAAAAAAAACAAACCCTATTTGTTTAACAAGGAAAATGCACACAGGCACGGAAAAAGAATAATGTTAACTAATAAAACCTCTCGCTGTGGAGAAGACCTGAGAAGATTCAGAGTCCTTTCTGTAGGTGCGGCTCTGCTCTCTCCGGAGCTGGGGTGCGGCGTGGGCCCCTCCAGGCCACAGTGTGGGGCCTCCCGGTGATGGTGTTCTGGACCAGAGCTGAACAGTCCCAAGAAAAGTTCTTGCCTCAGCTAGCAGGCTAGCTAAAAAGCAAAGAGTTTTAACTGTCCATCTCTCTCCCAAGAAAAGGAGCCGAGAGCTGGGAAAAAAGCAGGAAGGTGCTGTCCTCGGCTCTGCAGCAGCAGCAACCAAGGGGAGTTGTGTGTCCTTGAGCACAAACCGCACTGAAAAATTCACCTGGCTTCTCTCCCCCCTCTCCTGAGAAACAGCTTAAGGACACAGGAAGGCACAGGATTCATGTCTGGCATAGGGCAGACGATAGGGAATACTGTACCATACAGCCACCCCAGGACAAACTATTATGCCATCTTGTCTTCATACAAATCCTTCTCATTTTCTAGTTCCTTATACTATTTAATGCTTCTCTTCAAACCCAAGATAAATAAATAAATAAAAAGCAAAATTTTTTTGCAAAGTATATGCACTAAACTACATCAGAAGACTATTTGGGACTTTTTTTCTGCTGTGTGTCTATGACTCAACTGAAAGAGGGAACTGACCCTCCAGAGCAAACCTGGAGAATTGCTTGACCAGAGTTTATATTTAAAGAAAAACAGCTCAGAGGTGAAGGAAATGTCATCAATTTACAGGGTAGTTATATTTCTTGAAAAATTCATTAACTTGTCTCAAAGACTAAGTTTTTTAAAAAAGAAGGAACTCTCTGGTTTCTCCCAGCCATGGAATATTAGATGAACTTCAGACTAGAAAAGCATACAGTTACTCAAGTACAATGATTGTATGCTCTATAAAATTGCTCTCAGGCTAAATGTATTTGAGGGAAAAGCCTTTAAATTCAACCAGGAAGAATTACAAAAGAAAACAAGAACTGGATTTTAATAGAAAATTGCCTTCAAGACTGTTTGCCACATCATTTAATACTCTCTTGGGGGCCCCTAGACACAATGTATTTGATTCAAGACTTAAAAAGAAAGCATAACAAAACTAAACAGAAATAAAGCGATTTTGTCAGCCTTGAGCTGAGGGTAATGGAAAGGAAACACATTCAATGAAATGGGGAGCAGTGATGGGTGTGAGATGAAGTTTAACCATTCCTGCCATTTTTCCATTTCTAACATTCTACTACTCAAATGCAAATACTTTGCTTTTGTTTTGAGCCCACACAGGAGAGAAAATATGAACACCAGAAACAGTGGGAATTTCAAAATAGTTTAAACAGAAACAGGTCATGTAGAATTTCAAATGGGAGACCATCTCAGTGCAAGATTTTCTCTTTCTGAATCCACATGCCCATCCTGGGAAATACCAACTGATGCATCACTAAGTTCATTAAAATGTGTTTTGAAAGAAATGAGAAACCAGTGGTCTTTCTACATATTTTCTTGGCTGTGGGAGGCCTGTTTTGCGATTGCATGGAAGTACAGAAATAGTCCAAGATAATTTCCTTTTTTTTTTTTTTTAAAATAAAGATTTTAGGTGAAAAAATCTCTTTATTCAGCTATGGAAGAACATTTAAAAGTCTGTTATCTGCTAGGAAAGTGAGATCTGACAACTGAATTAAGGAGTTAAGAATGGAACAGAAGGGACTTGGGCAAAGTTGGTGTCCTGAGGAACCCTGTTTCCACACTGGGGTGTTTCTGGGAGCTCAACACACATTATTTTCTCCATGATTAAAAGTAAAAGCTTTTTGGAATGCCCAGCAATACTGAATACAGAAGAACCAAGGACAAGTATATTTTTATGATTTGGTCGGCTACGTAAGAGAGAGATTTAGGCCAAAAGAACTCAGTTTGGTCAAAGTTATTGTTCTTGCCTCTTTTCAGTCAGTCTTGGAGAGGTAAAAGTACTCTGCTTTCCCTTGTCAATACTTTGGCTGAAACAGTTCATAGAGAGATTCAATCTTAACACTTTGCAAACTAAAGTTAATCTTACAATTATTCTTTTCAAATATGAGGGATAATTTTTATCTTCTTATATCACTCCCACAGTGTTGACTATAGTCTAGAAGAATACTACTTACAAGTTTAAAAAAAACCCCTTTTGTAAATAAAACCTGCAGAGAGCGCAAACTCTTCTAGGATAAAAGAGAAGCTATTTTCAGAAGTCCTAGCTAGCAGTTTGCAAATGTGCAATTAAAATTCTGGCTCTTCCCTAATTACGGAACACTTAAGTTAAATGGTCTTAATAGATACATAATGATGGCTTTATAAACCTATAGTTACTTATAATCTAAAGTGATTTCTACTTCAGTCTTAAAAGCATCCATTAAATGCCTATTATGATCTTTATGTAATTTAGCAAGACATTTAATGAGTGTTTTATAAAACTAAACAGCAATTATTACCAAAGCCAAATGTTAAGCATATAGATTAACATGTTATTAATGTGAATTAGCTTTTTCAGATTAAACAGTGAAACTTGTACCTAAGTCTATTGGGATGAATGTAGATTAAAATGTTATAAAAAATGTGGAAACTTTAAGGATGCCTAAAAGAAGAAATTGCTTTATGCAATTTTTTATGAGTTTATCTATTTATTGAAAGCCTGATCAAGCTGCAGAAAACTTTTAAAGAAACATCTAATAAAAAGGTTTATTTTTCTCAAAATAATTCTGTCATATTGATGAATGTGGATCTCAACTCTATGAATGTCTTGGATATTTCTATATAATTATAGAATTCTGAGTTACTGAAATTTCACTACCTTTTATAATAAATTGTATTGTTCTCAAAGCTACATAAATATTTTAAAGTTAATAGAAATGTCCAGGTAAAGGACACTTATGCCACTTCATCAGAATCAATATGGATCATGTCAATAATTAAAGATTACAGAAATGAAAAAGCAGAATGTGATATCCAGAATGCCATCCTAAGTTTCAGTCCTGTGTCACCTATCTTGTTGTCTCTGCTCCTGCTGCCCACACCCTCCTCCCAAAGAATAATTTGAAATGATGATGTTTAAAAATATCTGTAAAGAATTAGGCCATTTTCTTCTAGATGTATCTAGAACCAGAATGTTTTATTTCAAAATAAGTCAGTAAAACTTGAACTACTGGAAATATCTGAGCAAGAAATTTTCTCTTGGGAACCACATTTTTCAGTGAAATCAACTAAGAATAATATCAGCACATCTACTACATCATCCATGGAACATATGTTAAACCAACTTATTTTTACAACGTTTCACTTAAGTAATTTCATAATAAGTGTGATAGGGAAATTAATTTGCTTTGATGTTTGCACTGATATTACATGGGTTGTTTTCCTTCTAAAAGTTCTGAAAATGCAACTATCTTCATTCACAGAAAATTTGAAAGTGTTTAAATTCATCATGAGATGAATATTCTGTTTAAAAAGCCCTGGGTTTACCACTTTGATTTATTTTTAATAATACAGCATGAGAAAAGCCCGAAATAACATAATCATTGCTTACTATCACTAAGCACACCAGGTAACCTTCTGCTTTAGTTACAGAAAAAGCCCTTCCAAAACTCTGAATTCTATTTCAGACTTTACCTTATGTCTTGGAGAAAGTCCTTTCAATACCCATTCTGATTTGTGAGAATCTAATATGTAACAAAGGGAGACACAGCTGACGCTTCATAACTTTTAAGAAGTTTTGAAAAATATATTTTAAAATAATAAGGCCACAAAGCAGGGCTGGATGATCTTGACTCACCTACTGAGAAATCAAATACTATGGATCTAGATTTATGTTTATGTAATAACCAGAGTTATGAGAGGACTGGAGCTGATGCCCTGACTTTGAAAGTCTACTGCCATCTATTTTGGAGAAAATGGTGGGGGGGGTGGGGAAGATGATACAGAAATTATATGGAGAATAAAGAGTATTTATGTGATTGAGGGAGAAAACTGTTCTGGAGAAACTGAGAGTGACAGATGAAAGGTAATAAACATTTAAGATAAAAAACAGCTCTATGGGATGCACTTTCTATCTATTGAGTTAATACCCTAAGAAAGAATCTGACCATGATGTTGCTACAAAAAAATAACACTGTGGGCACTGAAATATTACATCATGCTACAAAAAAGGTATCAAATTAAACCCTAATGTATCATCAGACAGCATCCATTGCATCATTATTAAACAAAAAAATGCTACAGAAAAATAAATTTTTGTTAAAAGAACAAGTTTTTTAAGGAATGAAGAAAAGACCAGATCATATCCCTAAAACACAATGAGGTTTTGCCTTGGTTACGAGTTGTTTTGGTTTTTTTTTTAATTGAAGACTTAGAATGGGATTTTTTTTTTTCCTTTAAGAGTTAAAAACTTTGAGGACCTCAAACCAATTGACAAGGAATATTTTATGAGCATTCTAATGCCACCTTAGACCAAGGTATATTCTATCTGGCTGCTCCATTCTAATTGGTAAATTCATGTCCTAGGTTGCAACCTAAGGTGCAACCAAAAGTATGTATTCTAGTAATAACAAGATGCCCACTGCACACCTAAAATTAGTTCAAACAAAAAATTACCTAATTATGAGGATGCCTACAGTTCCTAATAAATGTGTTAAGGCAGAACAATGAAGAAATTTTGGCTTATGAGGAATGTGGATGACCTGGTTTCCAGGACAGGCTATCAATGTGCCCTTAACATAGCTGACAGTTCCTGAAACCTTCAGGGCAATATTCTATCACTTAGTTTTATTTTAAGCATTAGATTTTCCATTCCTTCACATATTCTCAGGAGCAGGAAGGCAGGCAAAGGCTGACTCAGTTCTGACCTCTCTTCTAGTTCCCACAACATCCTTAGCACCTCTTGACTCTAATGTCAGTTTAACATTGACACTTCAGTGAAGAGGACGTTTTTTTGTGCTTGATGTGGAATACATTTTAACTTGTTCTAGGAAGAAATATAATGTGCCTTCTGGCTAACAATTTCTATGACAAGGACATTATACTTGGACATTTAAAGAATCTCTCCAATTCCATCTATTT
>VYZQ01002164.1:44862-67465 GCA_013400655.1 Mystacornis crossleyi
TTCTTGTGCTAGAAATCAAAGACATCACAACTGAACTAATTACGTTTCAAAAAGAATTTAATTATACTCTTGGGCTTAGCTTTGCCACCATTTAAGTGGAATTGGTACAGCAGTAGAAAAAAAGAGGAAAGAAAAAAATTAAGGCAGCTTACTGAGTACATACAATATATTAATATATTTTTATTATGGACATAACTCCTTATGAAGTCCTTATCTATATTAGCATATCCATGAGTAAAGCATGATGGAATGCAGCTGATATACATCTAAAAGAAAATTAAAATCGGTTTATAAATAGCTATTATTTTTGTTTCCAGACTGTTTAATGCTTATTCATCCAGTAACTCATTAATTTCAAGCAAAGCTATAATGGAGAAAAATGACAGGATTTCACCCAAGTCCTTTAAATAACTGTTATTTTGTGGGAAGAGTTTTCTTTTTTTTAAAGGGAAGTTTTGCATATATTTTTCTAGTTTCTGAGTTCCTCCTGATTGAGATATTTCTGATTTCTAGCACAAGAATTAATCCAAGGAGGAGAAAACTCAGTGCCCTTGAACAGTACTGGATAAACCCTAGCAGAAGGTATATGAGGAAGTACTTACTAAGTGAAATGCTTCATTTATTTAAAGGTAGAAGAGCTCCCAAACCTCCTGGTAATTCCCACTTGGATTGTGTCATCTTCTTCTATTATAAGACAGAATATACATTCAGTATTCACTTCAATTGTCCATCTGGTTATTTACATACCACCAAAAATACATATGTGTGGACATAGAAAAAAATAGTATATAAGGTATTAATATCAAGATCTCCTTAGGCGTTACCCCTTGCCCAGAGCAGGGCTGAACTGGGTTTTCCAGGTGCCCCATGGCTGAGTGCCCATTGCCCAGCCTGTCTGAGCTCAGCTCTGGGAATGCTGCTGGAGGAGGAGCTGGCAACCCCAGACAGTCCCTGGGCAACACTGGGGGACTGTGGGGCATATCTCACCCCTTACCTGGAAGCAGGGAGAGGGCAGGGATGCAAAAAAGCAATAATAAATCTAAGGACACACAAAATTCAGGAGGAAGAAAGCATCAACATCGTCATTTCTCCTGCTGTTTTTGCCTTGAGAATCATCCTTGTCATCCTAATGAAAACATCAAAATGCCAAATGGAGAAATCATTTTAACTTCCCTTTTCCTGATTTTGCCCAAGGAGGACTGTGGTATCACTTTTAAAGACCAGGGAAACATTAAAAGAGCGATAAGAACATCGGAATAAAGGGGGAGGTGCTAGGTATGACTTTTTTATATGATGTTTTTTCACATATAATTGGTGAGGCTTTTATATATTCGTTATTCAGTTTGGACTACTGGAGCTGTTACAGTTCATTGGACTAACAGTAAAATCTTAAACTCTACTCACATTTCCTGTTTTGAATATCCCAGTTCAGTGTAACTAGAATTCTAAACACTAAAAATAGTAGTTTTATAGTTAGAAAAACTGAGATTTGTTTCTTACAGAGTGCAAACTGCAGGAGTATTATCAACTTTACAATGCCAAGGTTCTTTGTGTGCAGAGCTCCAGTGAAAGCTCTGAGGGCTGCCTACAGCACTGAAACTTTTGGGAGGATAGATGCTGTTTCTCTGTGAAGGAGCTTGATTTGGCCCATTAAAATAGGTGTGAGAAATATTGTCAGGAGAACAAAAATCAAAGCAGTGTTCCAGCAACGATTTTGAACCTTGTGCTTTGATGCTGAAGAAAGAAGGTTAGTGTTACCACAAATCAAAGGTACTTCATTAGCTCCTGCTTTTTATGAGGTTGCTGGGGCAAATTTTACAATACAGTTTTAAACATCATTAACTTTGTGACCTTAACATTAATGTGTTGATACACAATTCAAATTGCATTAGTGAGCTGAGCAGCTCCTACTGTGGAAGTCTTATCTTTTCTCCCCCTTCCCCTCAAAGTCATTATAAAAGAACACATGAAGGCAAGTAGGCTTCATGCAAAACTAAGTTTACCTCTGATTTATACCACACTTTTAATGTTTCCTTTATGCCATAAAAAAGCATTTGATAAAAATTGGTTCAAGCTAGTGTTTCTGAAACATAACAGTACATCTAAAGAGGAGATAATGCAGCCATGGGGAATTACCTTTCATTTATGAGTGCAAACTCTTAAGAATACAGCTACTATATTCAAGAGTTTCAAAGGAAATTATTTGATAGTAGTGTGCATTTTAATTGCAATATTCCCACAGAAGTACTAATTTCGCAACCTAAATGATCTTCCAGCAGCACTGCAAGGAAAAATAATTATAAGAAAAAATTATTGTAATAATGATAGACATACACCTGTTATTTCACACTGCCAGGCAACAATTTTCATTAAAACAAAAAAAAAAAAGGAGCACCAGTGGGTAAAGAGATGAAAGTAAAGGTTGTGTGTTGATAGCTTGAGGCTTGATGATCCATTTATAGGGTTAGAGCTCTTTATCATGGAGGGGAATGAGTAATTTGGCTAAAGCATGGAGGATTTCAGCACACTGTGTTCAACTGCTCATATGCTTTGAATACCCATGCATCAAAAAAACGTGTCTCCTTAAATAGTTTTTGGCCAGATCTTACAGTTTGGATGATAATTTTCCATTATTTTCAAAATTTACTCTAGCTTCAATACAACACCTTTCTGTTAAGACGTGAGTGTACAATGTTGGCAACTCAAATTCTTTCACTTTGACATGGGATTTGGAAAGGGCAAAAAGACAATAAACAAAGGAGTAGAAATACGTAAATACACATTGTGAAGTCTACCCTTGTTACTTCAATATGTAAATTGGGAAGGAAGACATAGGTCATGTTCTGGCAAATTAGTTTGTCTTCTAATCTGTTAGATTTGTTTTGGCAAGGCAGGGAACAGTAAATAATTGTATTAAAGAGAAGAGAGAGACAACATCATACAAGCAGAAGCTGTTTGAATTTTGTGAAAATAAAACACAAGCATATTTTTACTTGTCTTCCCCTTACCCATATAATATTTTTTCCTAATTCTTTTAGCATGTCAACACTCTTTAAAGCATTTAAAAAGTGGTTCTAGAATGCTATTTTTGTTGTAAAACAAAGATTTTAAATACTACTGTGTTAAAGTACTAACACCAGTGCTGATGCAATTGTGAACAAGTCAACACAGAGTCCAAGAAATAGAGCAGAGTGAACTACAGGAGATGAGACATGTGATGTACTTTTGTAATCCTCCTCTCCCATGACTACTCTGGTATTAGGAGCCAATTCCTGACTAATATTTTCACTAGATAAAGGAATGGATTACCAAATTATCAGAGAATTAAAAAAAAAAAAAAAAATCCCAGGGTTCACATCAAAGTCTACTGGAGTGCTCTTCTAGTCCTTAAGAATTTCTTTCAATGAACATTAACTCAAGTTAATCATATGATTCCTAATATTATCAAAACAGCTAAAAATCACATTAGTATAATTTCAATTTTATAGAATAAAGAAAAAAAGAATTGAGATCAAAATAAAATAAAAAACTGTCCTCCATGATCCACTGTTAAATGTTCACAAGCATACCAGTTCTCCACAGACCAGTTCTGGAAAATGTGTGTTCTGGCAAAACCAAACTCTGAGAAATGGCTTGATTAACTGGTTTTAATTCCTCCCCATGGGAAGAATTGTATTGCACACCACCTATGGATCAACCTGAAGTGGTTCTCAGTCACAAAGTGCCACAGATTCAGGACACGAATAAGATTTTATGTCTTCAGTTGTCACACTTACTACTTGATATGCTAATCTGAAACCAATCACTTAAATTCTTGACAAAGCACTAAGCTCTTCTCAGCACTCATCACCTGAGCCTGGGTTTTTGCTTCTGGCTTAGTAAAGCTATTTTCTCCACCTTTCTTCTCTGACATCTGACATCATATCATAGGAAAGTTTCCATGGCAGCCAGAATAAGGCACAATTGAGCCTTGCCATTATATTTGATGGGCTTTTTCTTTGGAGATTCGATCCAGACTGCAATATAATTTGTCAGGAAACTAACCAAGAGATCAAAAAGAGTTTTGGGCATTTGGAATAGATTTGGGCTTTAGCTATCCTCCTCAATCAAAAGGACAAAACTGAAAAAAAACCACCAACAAATAAGTACCAAACAAAACACAAAACAAAACCCCCAAACAAACAAACAACCTCCAAAACATACAGCAAACTAAGTGATTGCTATATACAGCTATAAAATCCTTATTTACAAACAACACATCAGTATATTATATTTTTCTGGGCTATGGGTGTTTAAGAAAAAAAAAATTATTAGTTTGTCTGAAGTCTTGAAAGTGATAAACTTAAGATGTTAAGCCATCTTTATGAGTACATAGCTGACTAAGTGCAGAAAAAAAAAGGAAAAAGAGGCAATACATCTGAAATATAATCCTTCTGTACAATACTGAGAGGAGGAAGATATCTCCTGCTATGGTGAGTACCACCCACCAATAAATGCAAAATGCACCTCCCCAAACAAACTCCTACAAACTTCCCCAACTCCACAAAATCTTCTTGCGCATGGAGACAACATTTGCTTAGAATAATGAGGTAATTGACCAATAAGCAATTTATTCTGGAAAATGTATTTGATACCTGTATGGCTTTGTGATCACATTAACAGACAGAACGCTGTACATATGACTGGACATAAATAAAAACAGCTGTGAGTTTCTTTCCTCTTTCCCTTACATTAAAAAATAAAAAAAAAAAAATCCTCCAACTCACAACTTGATCAAAAAATTTGGCAAGGCAGAGAAAATAGACATGAAAGACTGGACTCCATTAAAAAATTCCAAAACTTTGCGATAAAGATGAGACTTATTTCCTCATTTGCCTGTAGCTTTTTCCTCCTAGGCTCACAAAAGCAGTTTTTCCACAGATTACCCTCAAGTTTATTACCCATACAAAGTTTTTTTATTGATCATCTCAGCAATTCATCTACTGCATCAATATACCAAACTAAAATATAACTAGTGATGAGTCTTATGCTGCAGGAATAAAATTTACTCAAGAAATATATTTCCCTGAAGCAAAAATCAGAGAACCAACCACAGGATTGTTAAGGTGGGAAATGAGCCCTGGAGCTCCTCCTTGAGCAGGGCGTTCTAGAGTTTGCTACTCAGAATTGTGTTCAGATGGCTTTTGAATATTTTCAGAGGAGGAAACTCCACACCCTCTCTGGGAAATCTGTTCCAGTGCTCTGTCACCCTCAAAATAAAGTTCTTCCTCACGTTCAGGTTGAATGTTCTGTGTTCAAGTTTTTACCCATTGATTCTCATTCTCCTATTGCTGGGCACCACCAAGCAGAGCCTGGCTCCAGCCTCTTGGCACCTCCCTTCAGACACTTACAGACATTAAATCCCCTCTCAGTCAGCTTTTCTTGAGGGTCAACCATTTCTTTAAAGTGAGATGCTCCAGCCCCTTAATCGTGTTCATAGTCCTCCAGTAGACTCGCTCGAGCATCTTCATGTCTCTCTTCTACTGAGGAGCCCAGAACTGAACATATATAAGGAACTCCTATGGAATTAATCTGTGCACATTCTCTGCAAGCTACAAAGACTACGCTACTATTCAAGGTTGGACCAGAAAAGGAAATTAAGCTGACACCATTGCCTTCAGCTTTCCCCTTCTTTGAATATCAATAAGTACACTCCTAGAGTCTCATTATTCCCTTGGCAGGGCTTCCACTACCATTTACACATGAATAATTTCTTTTTTATAGACCCAATATTGTTTTGTTCAAAACACATTTATCATTACAGAATGTGATACAGTAGGAGTAAACTGCAAGTGCTTCTCATCAACCCTGTCTTTGCAAAACAACTGCACATGAAAAACAGCCAGGATGTGACCTGAAAATGCTTGTTTTAGAATTCACTGCAGTTGTCAGGGGCTTGTCCATGATGAACTTACGTGCTCATGCAGTTGAGTGCTGAGTACAAAGAGTCTTGTAAGGAAATACTGAAGGTTTGGGTTGAACTAATATCTGAAACTGAGATAAAATTACCCCTAATATAAGTTTGCTAAGAGCAGCACTTAATAGGTCTTATTAACTAAGAGACAAAGTATTCTTTTACATAAATCAGAACTTTTGGGGTGGTTTATAAACAATTCCCCAGTTGCATACTCACACTTTTGTGGAGGACACTCACCCATCGATACTTTAGCAAAACTTTTTGACAAGGCAGATCTAAACATGGATGCAACCTTTCCTGTCTTCAGCCTCATGTACACTGGTGCAAGTCCCCCAAGTGGGTAAAAGGAAAATAAAAATGGTAGTAATGCCACAAAGGAACAGATACAGATATTCTGCATACATCCTTGCATGCAACGTTATGTTCACTGCTTTCTGATGCAAGCAATTCTAAAACCTGGTACAAAGTTAGGCAAAGAGATTAACCACAGCCCCAGTGAGCTCTGTGTCCTACATGCACTGGTAGAAAAGTTTTATGAGCTAGAAGAGCCACTGTTATTCCTCACCTGGCCTCTGGCATGGGAAAACTCCATGATTCTTTTGGCTCATCCCCAGTGGGAGTTCGGGAGCTGAGTTGGTGCTCGCTGGGAGCAGCGTTCTGCAGGAATTCTCCTCTGCATCTTGGGCAAGGAGCACATGCTGCACATGGCATTGCCAAGAGCAGAGCCACAGCCTGCTCAGCCCACCCATCCATCCTCACTTCCCCCTGGCACAGTCTGGCTGTTGTTCAAATGCTGAACAAGAAGTGTGCCAAGAAATGTCCATATTTGCTCAGTGGTGCCAAACAAGAGGACAAGAGACTAAGGGAAGAAACTGATGCGTAGGAAGTTCCACCTGAGTATGAGGGAGAATTTCTTCACTGTGCAGTGACTGAGCACTGGAACAGATTATCCAGAGAGGGTGTGGAGTCTCCCTCACTTGAGATATTCCAGAACAGATGTAACCCTGTGCAATGTGCTCTGGCATGGCTATGCTTGAGCAGGGAGGTGGGACCAGATGACCCACTGTGGTTCCTTCCAACCTGACCCACTCTGGGATTCTGTGATGATTATTCTTGTATCAAATTCTTTACATGCCAGCAAAGCTTGTTTCCTCTTTTTGCTTTGATTTCTTTATCAATTCCCCAAATCAAATCACCAAAGTGCAATAATCAAAAGTAGTAGGAAGCATAGAGACAGCATAAGAAAGGACAAAACAAGGAAGTAAAGCAACAACCAACCTAAAGCACAAACCTATGAAGCACTTGTTCTCAGGGTGCACTTGTTCCAGAACTCTAATTTTCTAGAAGACGATCGCTTATTGTTTGAATTTCCTTTGTTATCAGGAATCTTTAGTGGACAAAGCGTTTTAAAATTTTCAAGCTCTTGGCATCAGGTGATGGCAGTCACATCCAGAGCTTCAATTACACTTCATACATTCAGCTGCACTTTTTCCACAGGTGACCAAAGCTTCCAACAGCGAGGCACTAATCATGGTAAAGAAACCACAGCACAAAGAAATCACATCCAAAACCTGGTAATCTTGAGTGATGTTCTAGCAATACCCAGAAGAAGCAGTCTACATCTTGGAGAGAAAGAACTTGAGCACTTTTAATCCAGTCCAATACATAAGGAAATCAGAGTCTTTGAGTCAGGCTCCTAACTAAACCAAAGGAACAGACTGCCCAAGACCACTATTTTTTGCAAAATGTGGTATTTATATAATCTTTTGTGAAAGGTATGCATACAAAGAAAACTTGTAGTTTGAAGGGTGAAAATAAGAGAATGTTGCCAATTTAAATTAAGAGCATTTATTAAAACCCTATTTCTCATTATTTCTGTTTTATTTGCCCCACACTTGTTCATCTCGACCTGAAATTCATTTAGTTCATGAAGCTGAAAGCTTGTCATCTTAAACAACCCTTTCTGCAACATTCATACACACCAGTGGATCTTCACAGACAGCCTTTCAGGCAGTACCAGTCTTTAATGGAATGGTCACACCCAGGGACTCTGTGCCACAAAGGCTTTGGGGACCAGTCATAGAGAAGGGAACACGCAGTTTCTGAATCTTGTAAGAGTTCAGATTTATTTAAACTGGAGTGGGGCAGGCAGAGCAGAAGATCCCTGGGGATGTTTGAATTCAGCTATTCAAGTTCTAGATAATTAAGATATTTTGCTTCAAAGGCTGATAATGTATTCTCAATACCAGTGTAATGTAACACACTGCTTAAAAACCAAATCCAATTGCAATCTTGCAAAACAAGATGAAAAACAGCTCGTAGAAATTCCATACAAAAATCAGTTTGAAATTGCTCTCACAGTGACTCCTCCCTTCCCATCAAGGCTAAAGCTGGGTGTTCTCTATGCCTTAATTCTGAGAAAAATTAAGTTATAGGACTTGAACATCCAGACAAGTTACCTTAGCACATGCTCAATTAGCCTGTATCAATGTAGGAATCAGGTTTGTAAACTTCTGATAAGTCTATAATAAAAAGTTTAGGTTTACAGCTGCCTTTTGTCTTGTAAGAAAGGGCGTGGAAGGGCAAGAAAGTCTGAGAAGCAGAACATCTTCCCATGCAGATATGATCATCCATAAACAGTCAGGCACCTCAAAGAATTGATAACACTGATATGTAGAAGCCAAGGTAATACTGACAGCTGAATAATCTTCCACTTTCTAGTAAGAAAAAGCCAGCCCAAAATAGATCATTCCTGGGAGGAACAGGCAGTTGACTTTAATCAAGAAAGACCAAGAAACAAAATAAGAAACTTAAAAAGTGAAGAAAGATGCTATCAAAACAAGGTAGATTAAAAGTTTCCCGGGTTTTATCACCTACATAAAAGCTATGGACAATCTTACACGTGCAAGAAAGGAAGAACTGCCCACGAGTAATGAGAACACAGAAAGACTGGAGGTGCTGGGCATCCACAGTAAAGCATTACTGGTTTAATCCTGGTGTTGTCATAATCACCTTCTGTAGCAAGTTGCTGACAGTAAATTGGGATGAAGAAAATATGCATAAATGCTCTGTCAAATAACAGACTAGACCTGCTTACGGGGGAAATAGGGAAATTTTGTTAGAGCCTCCTCATTCTTTCCTTCATCCAGTGAGGAGTATTTTCTGATCAAAATTATGAGCTATCAAAAGCTTACAATCCAATATTTTCAAAACAAATTACTACCATTAAAGTGTTATAAGAAGAAAACCAACATTAAGAAAACTAGAATTGCAATCTCCAAATAAAAAACAAGATCTTATACCTATGAAGTATTTTTCCTGGGAAAAATTCCATTTTGCTGGGAAAACCAGGGGCTTTTGTTCCTAGTTCAGCACATGTAAAATAAAATATATACACATATATGAATTTCCATAACTCCTCTGCCAGACTGGAAATGAGTAATTTGATATCAGCTAGAGTAAATATTTATTTCTGTGTGATCTGTAAAAGACTTTTAAATGCATCATTTTAGCAAAGTAAGTATGAGCATTCGGCCACAACAACTGTATTTACTGATGCAAATTTGTGTACATTGTGTTAATTACTTATTAACTGGGGTTGAAGTGCTGTGCAACAAATCCCTATTTGTCTGCCCTTTATCAGCCTCTTGTTTGACAAAGCCATATTTCTTGTGAGGCTCCAAATCCACTCATCACTGCAGCTGTCTTGCAAAGTAGGGAATCGATAGTTTAAAACCCAGTATTAGGCCAGTCCTTTAAAAATGTATTACAAGATTTGTATAGAAACATGGTTTTGAATGCCATTGATGGAAACCACAGCTCGGTGATTTCTGGAATTAGATAGGGTGCAAGGTTTGCACACAAACTCAACTCCCCCATCTCTCTGCCAACAAAGATTTACCCAGGCAATCCGCACTAGATTCTCACCTGAAACTTATGAGGGTTGTGCAATGTTCCCCATTAATTTTCTTCCACTTACGGTTTTGAATCATTTGTCAAACCACTGATTTCCAGAATTGGAAGGACTGACAGACTGCTCTTGCAGCCTGAAGCTCTTCAGCGTGACCAAGCAATGCAGAGTCCTCCCAAATCAATTGCTGTGTTTTCCTATCAGCTGTGCACATGGGCTGAAGATTCACAGGCAGTCCTTACAGGGGACAAGATGACTATTTTAATTCAGTTCATCTTTTCTGTTAAAATGGTGGTATGATACAATGACTCAAAGACAAATTGGAACCTGTGGAATCTTCACTGATGTGCTAATGAACAATAGTCGTTTGCTTTGCTTTTTCAAATAAAAAGGATTATCTGACACATTTAGCTATTCTAAGTTAATTTAAAGAAGAAATGACCTATGGTATATAATATTTCCTCATGCTGAAGAAAGATATTAATACAAATAACTTAAAGTTCAACAAAAATAACATGGACAAATGTCATGGGTTGGCATTTGGTGCCTGCTTTGTATTCCTCCCTGTTCTTATCTCACAGAAAGGGGAAAATACAAACTAAACCACTACCAAAGAAAAAAAAAAAGTTCCTCTTAGAGAGATAATGGGGGTGTTGAGGTAAATGACTATCTTATAATTAGCCATGAAATGAAATATTCTCTTTTTTGTTTTATTATTTTTGAAACTTTTTACTGAAGATAGAAACTGTAATAGATACCTCTCTCTTGTGAGAACATTTACTGTAAGACCTCTTTTGAAATACTGAATTATGGGGATACTTACCAAACAGTGAAGTGTTAGAAAATATTTCAGCTATCTGATGAAATAAACCAGTGCCATGTTGCTTTAATTTCCTAGAAATCACAGTTCTGAACTGCAATAATATTACATGGTCAGATTAATTAAATTAATTAGGATTTACAAACAAACATACTGAACTGTTTATTAAATTAGTTTTAAAGCCTAGATCATTAGGGAAACAATTCAGATGACATCTTTATTAGCTAATAATAAAACCGTTTATGACATTTTGCAAAGCATATCTTAGGTGGTTTTAACTGAATTTACCACGTTTGTCATTCTGATTGAGTTAGTCATTGCTCTTAATATTAGATACTTACCAATGTGATTACCCTTTGTGGTATCTGACACAATTTTTGATGTTGGCGGTTTTAATTTCAGCCAAGAAGGAATGCACTTAAGCCACAAAAAAGATTAAAATTAGAAAAGCAATATATCATTAAGATTTATTTCCTAAAAAAAAAGCCTCAAGTGGGCAAATGAATGAAGCAACTAAACACATTACTGAATTAAGCAGTTCATTCCTTACACCTTCTTGTAGTTCTTGTTCACAGAAATGTGCGCTTTCTGATTAATACCATGAAACCAAAAGCGTATTTAAAAATACCAAACAAACCCATAAAGGATCACTTACAAAGCACATTTTACTTCTGGAATAAGTACAAAAACATAACAAAATAGCTGTAGACTGAGCCAGGCATTTAGTCTTCCAGTAGTTAAGTATTTTATCTTACACTGGAGTTAAAGCAGCAGAATATTAAACCCATCCTTTTTCTGAGTTTGTATTCAATTCTTTAGTGCAAGGCCATAGAGCACACATGATAATGTTTTTAAAGTTCTGGAAATCATTGAGTGGAAATTAGAAGTAAAATAAATTACAGCATTTCTACTATGATCTTTTCAGTTGACATTTAGAAACTTTGATGCATATATGAAAGATAAATATGAAACAGGAATGCTATGTGAACGGTGCCAAAAGCTTGTGTGAACAAGCTTTTGTTCAGCTATGTTCCAGGAACCTCTTATTTCTTATTTCAGTTTTTTGTTGAAAAATAATCACCACCAGATGTTGCTCATATCAGATTAGAATCATCAGAAGTAAATACAAATACTGTTTTTAAATTAGGAAAAGATATTCTAATCATATGGGGACACTAATGGATGCTCAGCCAGCTGAACATGAGCCAGTTNTTGCATATGGCTAATGGCACTAGTCTAAGTTGAAGAAGTGGCAGCTTTCCAAGTCAGACTTCCAATCTAGACACTTCACAAATACCTAAAGGTGTGTCCTTATTGGTCTATTTGACAAAATTAGAGCATGTCTCCTATAACTGCTGAGATAATGAATTTAACTAGAAATCTTAAAAAAAACCAAAAACAAACCCCAAACTCAACAAAACAAAAACCAACCAACCAAACCCCCAACAAAAACAAAAAACACCAAAACAAACAAACAAACAAACAAACAAACAAAAAAATCCCCCAAAACCCATCAGGTCAGAGCCACTTATGTCTACTTTATTTCTGAATAAAAGGATCAAGTTTTAAGTCTACCATGCCTGTCTCTCTGCACTTGCATTTCTGTGCCCTTACCTGGTTCACTTTGTAATTCTAATAAAGTGAAACCTGTAGTCTTTTCAGACTGATTCCTCCTCCCCTTTTCAGCAGAAATGGTAATGTGTCCTTGCCCCCTGAGGGAGCTATAAAGGACATACCTTAAAAATACAGTAACACCATACAGTCAGGTTAGATAGAAAAGTGAATTTTAAAGAAACCGTTTTCCCTGTACCTGACAAACCCAATCTGACTTTTGTGCTTTGAGTTAACATTTTCTGAAATTCTAAAAGCAGACCCTCTTGAACACTGCTCATGTAATATTACTCATTATTAAATTGGGAGTAATTATTTTTAGACTATACAAACCATGAAATCACTTCAAGATGTCTTACTAAGCTTACATTCCCTGACTAGAAAAATCATATTGCAAATACCTAAGTCTCCAGGCAGGCAAACTTAAAAAGCTTATACCAACACAAAGTTCAAAGTCAGTTATTTTCTTCTATTTTGAGTTTGTGGGGGAAAAAAAAGGGACAAGAGAGTAGCCCCAGACCAATTAAAAACAGTAAATATCAGATTGTTCACGGAACCCTGCCAGGTCTTTACAACTTTTGAGTGGTGGGATGACTGATCTTATTCTACTTATGTCTAAGTACCCAACATGCCAATTCTAAAAAATTTAATGGGTCACTGAGAAGGGGAATAGTGAACACTTGTGAGAGATTTGGCCAAGGACAGAGAAAGAGTTTAGACAACTTCTTTTATTAAACATTATTATTCAGTGGTACTTCAAGGCCATAAAATAGCATGAACTCCTCTGTGTCATGTATTATAAATAACAAACATTCTGAAAAGGAAAAAATCCATCTAGGGGACTCAAGAAAATAACCGTGTGCAGTTTCTTTGGTTTGCAAAGGCTAAGGGGAAAAAAACCCAACAAAATAAGCCAGCAGCAAATCAAGAGCAACTTTAAGAATCCTTGTTACTATTTAAAATAGAGTTCTGTAGCAATTCTCCGTAAAAGCATTATCGTATTTTTAAATGCATTAAGTATTGCTGTGTGTTGCTCTCCTCTTTTCCTATGATGATAGCTGAAAAAGCTCACACCAAGTCACACAGAAGATGTCACATATTCAGTGCAAGCAAACATCACTCACTCCCAACCCACAGCTGCCCAGTGCCTCTGTTATTCCTCACGTTTTATCATGGGGAACTCAGACCCTGAAAAACTGCTTTTGAAGAGCTTAGGACACAGTTAAGGAACAGTGAATAAAGGTCACCTAGGAACTAGTTCCCCTGATGTTGCAGCTGTAAACAGTGATGAAAACCCCTATAACATTTCCTGCAGCAAGCCAGGAATGAGCTCCAGATCAATCAAGGACAAGACCCCCACCTCCTAACATACATCACCCCTTCAGCTTCAGCCATGTGGGAGTAAAATGTGGGGTGGGGTGCATACTGGGGTCGGAAGTGTCTCATCAGTGAAACAACAGGAATTGTGGTCAAAGAAAAGAAAATTGTGATTTGTTTCTTAAGTATCAGCCCTAAGTGTTGAGATAACATTTCTCCTTAGCTAGATGAGTCTCCTTTCTCTATTTTGTGACATTATCTACCATTTTATATTAACTATACATCTCCACTAAACTACTTGCAAATGAAGTAGGTGGCAGACCCCATCAAACCCAAGCCACTGGAATGAACCCTTCAGATAAAAATAATGGGTTTTCTTTGAAATGCTTGAGAAGAAAGAAATCCCATGCAGTGAGAAAACCTGGCATCATATGGCCGACTGGTATCACCAACCTCAGAAATAGCTGCTGAAGAATCATATAGGAAGAAATGGATATATTTAAGAGAAGGTAGAATTTCAGTCCATCAGAACAACAATACTTGTACACTCCTGAGGCAAGCTACACAACAGATCCTCTCACTTTCACTTGCTGGCATCTCAATTGAGCATTTCTTGACAGATTAATCATTGTCCTGCTAGGCATTGCAAAAGAGACACATTTGTAGGAGAAGAGAAATCTGAGTGGGAATGAAATATTATCTTGAAGATCATAGGGCAAATAGACTCCAGCAAAAGTGAAAAACCTTTTCCAAGAATGTCAAGAGCTGGTACCCTGGAACAAGAGACTTGGGGCAGAGGAGAAGCAGTGCATTTATGTGACATACCACAAAAAAATATTTTTTCTACTTGGTTATTTCTGCTTGATGGATTATTTCAGCCATCACAGAATGACCCTATTGGCCAACCTCCATCAGTACTCTCAAAACAAGAAAACTGTAGCACCATTGTTCTGATGAGTTACTAAAGCTATCCTTATTTATTATTAAAAGGAACAAAACCCAAAAAGATATTAAAAAAAAGAGTAAAACTGTTAAGGAGGTTGGGAAAAATGAAAGTGCCTGAGTCTGTTCATTAAAGCCCATTCTGGTGAATGATGCAATGCTATTGCTGGCAATGGGCATTCAGTCACTCACTGATCAATATCAAATAGTTGTATCGGAGTCTTTCAATCAAAGATTTAAAGAGCTTGGGGGAAAAAAAATGTCACCTTTTAGAGACAAATGGTGCTGCTATCACTATGGCAACCAAAATCGTCTGTCATTCGTGACACTGAGGATGGTTACTGACTATCCCATGAAGCCTATTGTCACTGTATTAGATCACAGTTTTTGTCTTTATTTGTCAAGGAATGGTCGGACACACCAGAAGGGTGCACCTAAATGGTACAATAGGGCTTAGAATGAAAACATGGAGCAGTAACTACTTATATCACCCAGTGACAGGTCATTTCCTAGCTGAAAGTGTTAACAAGAAGTCAGTAATTCTACAGTAAATAATGCTTACCCAGTACCATTAACTAAGTCCATGGCAATGCAGTATATCTGACAGTAGCAAAACTTTAAATACAAAGAGTAGGAGCATAGGGGGTACAAGGAAGAAAAAAAAAAAAAAGGAAAAAGCTATTTCTAGTCTTACTGTTTATGGTGAAAATATTTATCACTGACAATAATTTCTGTTAATTTTCCAAATAAAATAAGGACAAGAGCCAAATACTCCCTGAATTACATGGTCTGTCATCACACACCTTGAAACTGCAAAGACATTTCTCTTACTCTAAAATTATTTTTTACTTCTAGTGTAATGAAATGGCTTATAGAGAAAGAACAGTACCCAGGCAGGTCACAAAAGGAAGCTGTAATGAGTGTCTACTTGCAACAGAGTCCACTTGGCTTCTGACTTTTGGCAGTCTGAAGTTTTAAGTATTAGAAGCTATCATTACATTAAGATACTTCCTGGAAATATGAGCTAAGAGGGAGAAATGTGTCGACTGTGACAACATGTTTCTTCATATACTGAAACTTCTAAATAAATTTCTTTTCCAATATAAATTGAACAAGTCAGAGTCATATCATAGAGAGACATGGAGAATGTGTTTACGTAAAATTATTTGGGTGGACACACTTGGTGTGTCTAAAATACATATCTACTAAGATACTGGAAGCTACCAGTTTTGAGGCAGCAGTTATTACACTGCCTGGATTACTCCAAAAGAGCCAACTGGATCATTTTCAAGAAGATTTCTATATTTTAATTATTTGTAATCAAAGCTGTGATATCACAAACACTGTATAAACCGCTGGTAGTTTTGAGCCATAAGAACTGCCTGCTTACATTTATTACATAGGGCAAACAGCATGTTAGGTGAAATAAGCTATCACCTGTAACTTTTACATAGCTCAAATCAGTTTAAGTATTCAGTGTTTCTCCAAGCCATTCCCCCTCACTTCCTCCTAAATAGAAAAAGCAAATCCTCTTGGCTTATTTGTCACNGTTTCTTCCCAAGCCATCTTTTTGGAGACAAAAAAAACATAAAAAAAAAAAAAAAAAAAAAAATTTCAAACCCAGGCTTCTCAGAGGGTAAATTATCACATGCTGTTGCCTTAATTAAGGGACAGACACTCCTCAAATGCTTCTTTAGGTCTGGATGACTTGGAAGCACAAAAGTCCCTTCAGGCAGCTCTTTCAACAGTTATCTCTCCCTCTCACCATGCCAGTATATCCTCTATCACATAAATGCTCCTTTTCCTCCCTGCAGTGGATTAAAAACTTATCTCTGCTGAACAATGGTATAAGATTTCTTAAACAGCCTAGCATCTCTCCTCACTCCCTTCCCCAAACACAAAGACAGACAAACATTTGTTGCTATGGATTTAGAGAGTAATGATGTAGCTGGTCATCATCTACTAACCCAGAAAATGAGTGTAAAGTTTGGGGTCTGAAGTAAACAGAAAAAACCCTGCAAGTGCTTAATGTAGCTGACACTGCAGAGGTTTTAGAGGTGGAGAGACAAGGCAGTACAAGATCAGTATGCAGTGCCATTAACTGAGACAGAAAAGAGAATACTTTGCTTTCTATTCCCATTTTTATCAAGTTTTCAGTTAGGATGTCAAAAATGTCCTTATTTTTTGTAACATTTGTATAATGTGAAAATATCACATTTCCTCCATACTTGCCTTCAAAAGTAACCAACGTGCTTTCTCAGGGTTTCAAAATGAAATGATGTATTTTGAGGTATTTCTTAAGAATACCTTATTCCTTTTTCACAGTAGTTTCATTTTCATAACATTTAATAGCTACACTGTCACTGGCCAGGAGGACTGTCATTAGTGAATATCTTCACTCAGATGCCTGGAGTCCTGCCTATTCTTAGACTGCTCTTTTCCTTAGGTCTCAACAAAAAGTTTAGTTGTGTATCTTGGGGAAATATTAGTTTATAAGTTTAGATATTGTACAACATGTCTTAAAAAAAAATCCTTTCAGCTTCATAAGAGGTCTGTTTTATAAAACAAAACACAGAGCTGTAAGACCTGAGTTTTTTCCTCAGTTATTATAACTGAAAAAGAGCTTCAAACCACACTTGGTCTAAGATAAAATAAGCCTTTAGATACCACAGGTATTTTAGGACTGACATTTTAAAAAGCCTACTGGTATTGACACTTTCCTATTTCCTTCTTTGCTTTCACATAAAAAAAAAAAAACCCCAAACCAAAACAGCATAGTTTCCTAACTCAGATCCCATCACAAAGAGAATCTCAGTCTTTTCAAGAACAACGAAGGTGTTCCTCATCTCATGAGACAAGATTTTTTACCTCTTATTCCACTATTTACTTTTTAGTGATACTGGCTAGGGAAAAGAAATTGGCAGCGACTTAGTTCCACCAAACAGGGAATAACACCTATTCTGAAACTCCCCTCACTGCAACTCTTGGAGGACAGTCAATATTAATCACCACGTCTAGCAGTAAAACATAGCTCTAATCCAAAACAATTTCGCTGTAACAGATAAACCAAAATTAGGATAAGCAAACAGCTAAAAATTTAGGGATCTGTACATGAAAGGATAATCTCAAAGTCACCTGGTGTTTGACATCACCCACACCTGCATATTCCTCACACTTTGGTCCCTCTCCAGTTACACCATAAGACAAAACAGAAAACAGGCACAAGCTTATCTGCCTCCCAAGGCAAAGTCTTATTAGCACACTAAGACTACTTAACCCTCAATTCCTCTGCTCAGGGAGATACTCTTGGCTGCAGTTACGTTCAGGGTAGGCTAACGAGCAGAATCTGCCAAAGCTGTCAGTGTGAATCAATTAACATCTGCCTCTGGATTTGCAGCACCTGCTAACAAGCTGGATTACTGGAGAAAGCCAGCTCTGTTCTCCCAGGGTACTCAGAAGTGTGAGGGCACATTAGAGTTTTAAAGCTACTTTCAGCCGTAGGTGCAGGTGGGGAAGTGGGTTGTGCATCCCCTCTTGGCAAGTGTCTGGGAATGTGCATTATTTTCTGTAATAAAGTATCATGCCAAAAGAAAAAGGAGCTCATTAATGTGCTTCTCTTTTCATCCAGGAGCAGGATAGCTGGCACTATTGCTCTCACCTCTCTGTCAATAAGCTTTCAGAAGCACAGTGCAAGCTTTAAAAAGCCAGACAGAGGCAGTGGAGCTCCTCTGGTTTTGCAAATCTATATATGTTTGCTAAAAGTATGTGAGCTTCTGTTCAGCTATGGATCAACCTGAAAGCCAGTGTCACAAAGCACTGTTTTGCCAGACTTGTTATCATTTGGAGCAGGATGAAATGGGTATGTACACAATGGAATTAGTATAACAGGTCTGCTGTAGATTATCATGACAATCAAGTGATCTGTAAGGTGACCCTGCACAAGTAGAGGACACAGCATTATTTCTTCCTAAGCTTCTTACATCTCCTATCTGATAAGTACAGCCCCAGATCATCTGAGAGATACATGTAAGGTATGATTCGATATAATTTCCTTCCTTACTAATTCACTCTTTAACAGTATTGTATTTCTACACTTTTCCCCTCTTCAAAATTTCTCTTTATTTTCAAATTTTCTTTTCCCCCATCTTTTATGTCCAAGTTTCATACAGCTGGTGTGAGACTGCTAAGTCTAAGGTGATTCTATCAAGTTTTTCTGTAACTTATCACTGAAGTCTGATCACCTGCTGCTCTGGGCAAGTTTTATATTTCCCCATACCCCAAAACTCAGACACACACTGAAATCACATCTGATGTATAAGTTGTAAATTCTGCAACTTGACTCTAGGTATTACTCTTGGTAAGACTGCTACACAGTGCAAATGAAAATGGCTTAAAATTGCTGGGTATATTATGCAATGTCAAATGCTCATGTTGTGGTAAACTGATTGGAAGTATAGAAGTTTTTTTTCTGATTTTTTGTGATCTTTCTTTGTTAGTATCATCAGGAGTCATAAATCCTTCTGAACAGATGCCCTCAGACAGGTATATTCCCCCAGACAAATAATAAACATCCCTATGGCAATATATATATTTCTCTGTATGTGAAACATGAGAGTTATGAGAAAAAGCAAAATGAATTATCTTTGTCTAAGGGATCCATTCCTAGTCTCCTACTCAGCTGGTCCTGTTTCTGAATTATACAATCATGTCTATAGTTTTCCTATGTCTGAAACTTATCTCTTCATAGAAGGCACACAAAATTCAGAGGAAGAAAAATGACTGAAAGCCATTAAATAGTCATGGAATGTGTTTTTTTAACATTAAATTAATGAATGTGTAAGGAAGAAGAAAAACCCTACTAAGTTGTGCTTCTTTGTCCAGATGTGAGGTTTTAAAATGTGTCTATGAGATATCACATCCTCGAAGGAAAGACTTATGTCAATGGCTGTAAGTCACAAGGTTTTTCAACAGCAAGGTGAACATACCAGTTCTCACTTTAATGACTCTCCATATCAATAGGAAAGCCTTGATACAGTTTCCTCAGCTGTGGGAGCTATAATTTTGCTGCCATATGTACAGATGACACATGATTTTTTGAGTGGAAGATTGTCAGATTCTCTCAAATTCTTGTTACCATATTTTAATTAATCCCTTTCTTTCATTCAAGTCTTCACCAACTCCTCTGGGGTTTTTTGTGNACCTGGTGTTTGACATCACCCACACCTGCATATTCCTCACACTTTGGTCCCTCTCCAGTTACACCATAAGACAAAACAGAAAACAGGCACAAGCTTATCTGCCTCCCAAGGCAAAGTCTTATTAGCACACTAAGACTACTTAACCCTCAATTCCTCTGCTCAGGGAGATACTCTTGGCTGCAGTTACGTTCAGGGTAGGCTAACGAGCAGAATCTGCCAAAGCTGTCAGTGTGAATCAATTAACATCTGCCTCTGGATTTGCAGCACCTGCTAACAAGCTGGATTACTGGAGAAAGCCAGCTCTGTTCTCCCAGGGTACTCAGAAGTGTGAGGGCACATTAGAGTTTTAAAGCTACTTTCAGCCGTAGGTGCAGGTGGGGAAGTGGGTTGTGCATCCCCTCTTGGCAAGTGTCTGGGAATGTGCATTATTTTCTGTAATAAAGTATCATGCCAAAAGAAAAAGGAGCTCATTAATGTGCTTCTCTTTTCATCCAGGAGCAGGATAGCTGGCACTATTGCTCTCACCTCTCTGTCAATAAGCTTTCAGAAGCACAGTGCAAGCTTTAAAAAGCCAGACAGAGGCAGTGGAGCTCCTCTGGTTTTGCAAATCTATATATGTTTGCTAAAAGTATGTGAGCTTCTGTTCAGCTATGGATCAACCTGAAAGCCAGTGTCACAAAGCACTGTTTTGCCAGACTTGTTATCATTTGGAGCAGGATGAAATGGGTATGTACACAATGGAATTAGTATAACAGGTCTGCTGTAGATTATCATGACAATCAAGTGATCTGTAAGGTGACCCTGCACAAGTAGAGGACACAGCATTATTTCTTCCTAAGCTTCTTACATCTCCTATCTGATAAGTACAGCCCCAGATCATCTGAGAGATACATGTAAGGTATGATTCGATATAATTTCCTTCCTTACTAATTCACTCTTTAACAGTATTGTATTTCTACACTTTTCCCCTCTTCAAAATTTCTCTTTATTTTCAAATTTTCTTTTCCCCCATCTTTTATGTCCAAGTTTCATACAGCTGGTGTGAGACTGCTAAGTCTAAGGTGATTCTATCAAGTTTTTCTGTAACTTATCACTGAAGTCTGATCACCTGCTGCTCTGGGCAAGTTTTATATTTCCCCATACCCCAAAACTCAGACACACACTGAAATCACATCTGATGTATAAGTTGTAAATTCTGCAACTTGACTCTAGGTATTACTCTTGGTAAGACTGCTACACAGTGCAAATGAAAATGGCTTAAAATTGCTGGGTATATTATGCAATGTCAAATGCTCATGTTGTGGTAAACTGATTGGAAGTATAGAAGTTTTTTTTCTGATTTTTTGTGATCTTTCTTTGTTAGTATCATCAGGAGTCATAAATCCTTCTGAACAGATGCCCTCAGACAGGTATATTCCCCCAGACAAATAATAAACATCCCTATGGCAATATATATATTTCTCTGTATGTGAAACATGAGAGTTATGAGAAAAAGCAAAATGAATTATCTTTGTCTAAGGGATCCATTCCTAGTCTCCTACTCAGCTGGTCCTGTTTCTGAATTATACAATCATGTCTATAGTTTTCCTATGTCTGAAACTTATCTCTTCATAGAAGGCACACAAAATTCAGAGGAAGAAAAATGACTGAAAGCCATTAAATAGTCATGGAATGTGTTTTTTTAACATTAAATTAATGAATGTGTAAGGAAGAAGAAAAACCCTACTAAGTTGTGCTTCTTTGTCCAGATGTGAGGTTTTAAAATGTGTCTATGAGATATCACATCCTCGAAGGAAAGACTTATGTCAATGGCTGTAAGTCACAAGGTTTTTCAACAGCAAGGTGAACATACCAGTTCTCACTTTAATGACTCTCCATATCAATAGGAAAGCCTTGATACAGTTTCCTCAGCTGTGGGAGCTATAATTTTGCTGCCATATGTACAGATGACACATGATTTTTTGAGTGGAAGATTGTCAGATTCTCTCAAATTCTTGTTACCATATTTTAATTAATCCCTTTCTTTCATTCAAGTCTTCACCAACTCCTCTGGGGTTTTTTGTGCCCATGTTGGCTGCCTTTGAGAATGTCTTCACATGTTCTGGATAATATTGGTCCTGAATTTGAAAGGGTTATATGTGCCTTGGACTGATTTTTTTTTTTTAATTCTAAACGTATTCTAAATGCAGATTCAGCATTTCATAGCTGGATTCTTTCCAAACCTTTATAAACATTAATTTCTCCATTCTGTGCCATTTTTGATGTTTTCAGTGACATGTGAAAATTGTAAGTTTTAATTAAATTTCTAAAGACCTGTTTATGTTCAAGAGGTTTTTGATTTTGATGGGTTTTTTTATATATCCAATGTTTGTTCCAAGCTCTAGGCTGTGCTTAGAATAATTTAAATGAAAAGTAGACTTAAATAATTTCTGCCTGTATTTTTTTCTGGTGAATGGTGCTACATCCAGTTGGTGTCTAGTCACCAGTGGGGTTCTTCAAGGTTCATTACTGGGGCCAGTCCTGTTTAATATCTTTATTGATAACCTGGATGAGGGGATCGAGTGCACCCTCAATAAGTTCACTGACAACACCAAGTTGGGTGGGAGTATTGATCTGCTGGAAGGCAGGAAGGATCTGCAGAGGGATCAGGACAGGTTGGATTCGTGGGTTGAGGCCAGTGGTCTGAGGTTCAAAAAGGACAAGAGCTGGGTCCTGCCCTTGGGTCACAACAACCCCCTGCAGTGCTACAGGCTGGGAGCAGAGTGGCCGGAGAACTTGAAAAGGACCTGGGGGTGCTGGTTACAGCAGCTGAACATGAGCCAGCGGTGCCCAGGTGGCCAAGAAGGCCA
>VYZQ01002164.1:68392-94903 GCA_013400655.1 Mystacornis crossleyi
GAGAAAAGGAGGCTCAGAGGGGACCTTCTCACTCTCTACACCCGCCTGAAAGGAGGTGGAGCCAGGTGGGGTCAGGCTCTTTCAGGCAGCTAATAACAGGATGAGAGGATATAACCTCGAGATGTACCACAGGAGGTTCAGATTAGTTAACCAAAGGGATTTCTGCAGTGAAAGGGTCATCTGGCATTGGAATGGGCTGCTCAGGGAGGTGGTAGAGTGACCATCCGTGGAGGTGTACAAGGAACAACTGGATGTGGCACTTTTTTCTGTGGTTTAGCTGGCATAGTAGAGGTTGGTCAAAGTTTGGACTTGATGATCTTGGATGTCTTTTCCCACCCCTGTGATCCTATGGTTATAACAACTTTCTCAGGAGTGCTTTAGCACAAAAAAGATTCATCTTTTTTCAATCAAAAAAGATTGATCTTTTGTCAGTCAGCTTGGGACATATTAGAGCTACTGTCCTTCATATTCAGCCTACACACCCATTTTGCTTCTCTGAAAACTGGGGTTTGTGACTAAATATCAGAATCGAGCATTACCCAGATCTTGTCCCTTTGTCATGGCTGTCTCTCTGGCTGGCAACTGAGTACTGCCGCCAACGGCTCACTCTCACACTGGGATGGGAGGGAGAATTGGAAAAGTAAAAGTGGGAAAACTCATGGCTTGAGTTAAAGGCAGTTTAATAGGGAAATTCAAAGCTGAGCACTCAAGCAAAGCAAAACAAGGAATTAACTCANTCAGGCAGCTAATAACAGGATGAGAGGATATAACCTCGAGATGTACCACAGGAGGTTCAGATTAGTTAACCAAAGGGATTTCTGCAGTGAAAGGGTCATCTGGCATTGGAATGGGCTGCTCAGGGAGGTGGTAGAGTGACCATCCGTGGAGGTGTACAAGGAACAACTGGATGTGGCACTTTTTTNGTCCCCCCTTCCTTCTTCATCACACTTTATATGGTGAGCTTGATGACATATATTATGGAATATCCCTTTGGACAGTTGGTGTCCCCTGTCCTAGCTGTGCCCTCTTTCAACTCCCTGTGCACCCCAGCCCACTCTCTGGTGGCAGAAAAGGCCTTGACTCTCTGATCAAAGCTCAGTAATAATGAAAACATCCCTGTGTTATGCTGTTTTCAGCATTAACAAATCCATTTCAGCATTAACAAATCCAAAACACAGCCCCCTACAAGTTACCATGAAGAAAATGAACTCTACTCCAGTCAAAACCAACCCACCCTCACAAGAATTTGGAAACCTATCTTTGGATCTGAGCATTTTACCTGGCAAATGTTACTGGTAGCAGGAACACAATTTTTTTCCTAATTTTTAAAATTCTCACTTCATCACTGATCGTAAGTGCTGGCAATGGCAGAGCTCAGTGTGTCGGTGTTAAGGGCCAAGTCCTACAATCACTGTTGCTATTTCTCCACACAGCGGAGAGGTTTTTCTGCAGTGGAACACACAGCATCCCCTCTGTGAGCAGAAAGGCTGTTAGATTTCGAGGCTGTATTAGGGTAGTCTTTCTTAACATCAAAATCAGCTGAGGTCAAGAGGACAGAAAAAGAGCTATTAGCAAGATCATTGTAGCTTCTTGTTTCTGTGCTCTGTAGAAGCAATTTTTTGTGTGTCTAAGTTTTCCTTGTTACTGGTGGGTTTGCTGCCCTCCCTCCTCACAGGCGGTGCAGTCCCTGATACAACCCTTGATTGCTCAGACAAAGAATCCACTCTTTGGCTGCAAATGCTTAAAGTCTTTGATATCAAGCAAGCCAAGAAAACTAATGCCTAACTGAATCAATCGCTCAGCTGCAAAATGAAAAGCAGACTAGATTAGAATAGAAAACAAGAGTAGAGGTGACTTTAGAGCCATGACTCCCTCCTCCTCCCTCTGCCCCTGCTTTTGTCAGTGGAAAAACTATAATTTCCCTTTATGTTCTCCAATGAAAAAACATGATTTATGGCCATGTTTTTTAAAGTGTATTTATAGATGTGCCCATGAAAGGTGCCACACTGACAGCTTGCCAGGCTCTGCTCTTCTATTAAAATACAGTTAGGGCAGAGGCAATGGTGAGACCCCCCCTTTCTTCTTTTTTTTTTTTTTTTTTTGCCTGCTTTCCCACGCTGCTCCAATATCTGTTCAGTGCCGTACATGTCCCTTCATTCCAGGATAAAGAAATACTTAATAAGAGTCAAAGGATTTTCAGGAAGACACTACCTTAATAATCCTGATGTAATTGCAAGTTTTCTCTGCAAGCATGTTCATACTTTATTACACAACCACAACAGGGTGGAGGGAATGGTCTTTCATGGAAGAAAACTGCAAGACTATCTGCAGTGCAGGGTGAGACATTTAAATTCTGCAGAATTTACCACTGTTACTGGAATAGCAGTTTCTGTGTTCCAAATATTCCTAATAGCCTGTATATTCAATTTTCAGTGCTTAAAAATAGGAATCTGAATTCATACGTTGACTGCAAAAGTGTGTTGAAACCTGTAGAGGTAGATATTTGGCCCTTGTTCTTATGATGAAACAAAACTTCTTTCCCTTATTTTGTTAGTCTAGGACTAAATTTTCTCATGTTACGTAAGCATTTAGAAGAATCAAAGGAACTGACTGTAAATTACTTGAGCAATTAGAACAAGTATATGTTCTTAAACAAGTGTTTACCTCTTGTGGCTGGGTGATTTCACAGCTTTGTGATATCTCTATTTGCATACTTGGTAGTGTTGATATCAAAGGAACAGACTACATTCAAAGAAATCCCTTGCATAACTTTGGAGCTATGGGCACTAAAATATTTATGCTGTTCCAATCATGGGAAATTATAGTGTTTTCCTTTCTTTAAGCTACTTTTTGAAATGGTAGGAATAAACCAGAGAGCCTGATTTGATATTGCTATACCACTGGCAAAAAATATCAGAATTTGTGAAAATACATAACAATAAAATCAGATGGGTTTAGGGAAGAGAAGATTTAGAACTCGCAGATTTAGAACTTATTTAAATGGGTTTCAAGCTAAAATCCTACAAGTTTCACGTGCTATAACTACCTCTCAAAGCAGGGACAATAGGATGCTATTTGTGGCTACGTGGCTTCAATCATGTGAAATGCATAGTAAGTGGCACAGTTTTCAGAAGACTGAATTCATGTTAGGAATTGTATAAATAATGAACATAGATATAACTCATGAATGCCAATTTCTGCGTGAGAAGATTGCAGGCAGGAAAACCAGCAATATCCTACAGAATCTGTATCCTTCTCACCCAATTTCCCCCAGCTGTGGTCTACCCCCCAGTTTTCTTTTCTCTGTGAAAGAACATAACAAAAAGGGATAGAATCAATATGATATAGGAAGAAAATGTACAAATCGATATTTAGAAGAAATTTGAAAATAATAAGAAGCAAACCTAAAGATATCATAATAACTAAGATGTCAAATTTCCTGTGCTGTATAAAATACACATTTAACAGTCTTATTTTGTGTTCTGTGGATAACAGATAGTCCCCAAAAACCTGAATTCATAAATATGCAGAGACATCACTTCAGATGTCCGCAGTGCAAGTTGTTGCAGAGTTCTGAGGAGCTACCACTGGCAGAGCACACAATGAAATACTCTCACAGATTCATCGCACAGATGCTTCTATATGAGCAGAAGGGATAGTTAAGCTGTGCCTGAAGGAACTTGGCTCAGATTAAACAACATGTGGGTATAATAGCTGTTAAATGCAACTGTTCCTGAAGTTTTTGTATAATATAATATGCTGAACACATTTGTGAAATATTCCATCTCAAAAGTGATATACTTAATGAAAGTTCTGGAGTGGCTTAAAGTCACAGGTAATCAATCGAGAAAGACACAGAGAGCAATTTTATAAAATTTTAATTGCTGTGGATGGATTAAAGTCTAAGATATTTATGTACCTAGCTGACTTTTAATATTAATGATTATACTTAACAAGAAGGATATCTTTGCAGCATTTGCGAGAAATGAGAAAAAGTAGGTTTATCTCCCAGTTTCCTCATAAAAGATGGTTGCCATTTTGTCTATAAGGAATAAAATGTCAGCAACACATTAAGGTGATAATGTAGGAACTGTCTGGAAAATAATTCCAATACATTTGCTACTTCTTGAATATAAACTTAAGAAGTACAATGAGCATGAATTAGTGTAGTGGCAAAAGGTCATAGATGTTATCACTTAAGTTCCCATGCAGCGAAGGAACAACTTCATTGAAACCTGTTCATCTGTTGAACATTGATTCTGATCTTACTTCATTGCTAGGGGTTAATTCAGCAGAGTTCAGGGCAGTGACACTTAAATATCACTATTTAATTTAAGAAGGTTAAGGTTAAGATGCCAGAACGTTTTGGTGCTCGCATATGATCTGAACTTAAAGGGAATGAGGTACATCTGATTAACTATATGTGAAAATAAGGCTTGTAGTAAGATTAGTGACAATATACCCGAAATGTATAGGCTGACACTGTTTTCATGGCACTAGCCATGCTCTCTGGAGGATATCACTGTAGATGACAGTTTGGTGGAAAGATTTGGAAATTCTTGTGGTCTGTCTGGCTTTCGATTGTCACCGAAAAGACCACGCAAAAGCAGGACAGAGTTAACACATGGGCAGCTGCCAAACCCAAATATTCTTAACACTATGAGTTACAACTGACTTCCAGTTACAGCTTTTCCTGTAAAAGATAAAAGACTTATGGTGCTTTAGATGCAGGGAAAGAATCAGCTGAAATACTCTGTGCTGCTCTGGGTTTAACAGAAAAATTTGGGACCAGATATGATGTGCTGCAGGCTATGGAAGCAATTATGTGTTACCTACATTTCAGTGGTTTTGGTCATTACAGTTAATCTTTTGGGCCATCTGCAATATGTTATAGAAATATAGAGAACAAAGTGACTCAAGCAAAAAAGTCCATTATTGTACAATTATTTTGTCCCTACAATACCACCTGAAATTAAATGTCCCACAAGAAACCATAAGGGCAAAAGTAATGTTATCAAAAAGTGCTGAAAGAAACTTGCAGTATGATTGCTATCAGGACTTCACTAGAGCTATCTTTTCTGATTATGGATTCAGGTAGTGATCTTGGCAAATTCACAGATAAATTCTGGTTTTGTTAGGATTTATTCATTATCAACACAAAAAAATAAGCACACCTTGTCTAGATAGCACCTCGTGGTACTCATAGATTCAAAAATATTCAACCCATGTTTTGTCAGATCTTAATTATTAAAAATTCAGTGGGACTTATTCTTTCCTAATGGAACTTTTTCTTTCCATAACAAATGTTGATATAACGTTTCAATGTCTAAAGAAACATCATTTATTAAATTCCATCTACATGACAGTAAGATTGTTAGGACTTTTCAAACATTTTCTCTTTTATTTTGCGCTCAATAGGGAAGACTTCTGCTGCAAACTGAGGTCCTGACTCACATCATGTAATGAATAACTCCGGCTTTCAGCCATCAGTTTGACACTGTCGTATAGTCACAAGACCTTCCAAACATTGCAACTATCCAACTAATGACACTGCTGATGAAGTCTGCAGTCAAATTCTGTTCTCCATTTAAGCTTTCCAGAAGACCTTATATAATTAAACTGGCTGAACAAGTAAAAAAATTTCCCTGGACTTCCATGAATGCATTTTATCCAACTTCATTATGACTTTTATCATGATACACCTGTGTTCAAACTTACAATTAACAGCAAAATGAAAAAGGTTGCAAACACGGGCAAAGAAAAGGGGTGTTAAAAACAACCTGGGAAAACAAGATAGGCCATGTTCAATGAAAATAGAGTCAGTAAATATGATGCTGTTCTATTCAAATATAATCAAGTAGCTCAAAAATCTGTGTGAAACTGAATTTTTATTGAATCACTTCTCACTTCAAGGTCCTAATGCCACTGTCTGTAAGAGAATGAAGCACTGTATCTGCTTAAATAAAATCTGGAAGAAGGAGGCCCAAAAGGAAAACAGTCATGAATGGATGAAAAATTGTCCACAATATGAAAGAACTTGAGATTTACTTCTATGAATAATTACTTAGAATGGTTTGGAAACAACAACACAGTAGTTTGTTAAGGCTTTTTTCTGTGGATGTTCCTTGTGTTAGGAAGTTATACTTATCTCTGAACAGAATTTCCTTAGTTTCAATGATTAAAAAGTCCAAAAGGCAACAATAGGATCATCCTAGTCCATATCCTGTAATATTGATAAATAGTCTATATTATGTAATGCAGAGGGCAAAACTACCCTGGATTTGTATCCAAATCACTTTTTAAAATTGTAAATTGTACCTCTAAATGTAAAGATAATATGACCAGAAACTATTGATGCTGGGGAAATAAAAGAAATTGAAGGACACGGTGCAGGATAGCAAAAATTTCCTTAGTGTTTTCTGGAGAGGAGGACAAAAACGTCGTGTTATGTCAACTCCTACAGCCCAGTCTCTTAGCGAGTCATATATGTTCTTCACACAACACTGAATTATACTCTGGTAACTTAATTTTATTTTCAGGTTGTTCAGGAATTTCTAATTGTCACTGTAAAATATTGATCATCTATCAAAAGAAAAGGAAAGTGATTTTACTTTTTCTGACTGCGCCTAATATCTCACTCTATAACTCCAGGAGAAAGACCTGAGGATCCCATGGAAGAAGTGCTTCAATTCTTGCTGAGAACACCTAAGATGTTGTTCCAGTCTCATGCCAAACTGATTGCTTCTGTTAATGAAATACCTCTCACTGTCCCATAGTCACAAGTACTATGGGGATTTGTTTGTTTGTTTATTTGTTTGTTTGTTTGTTTGAATAGTATTGTCAGTTGCTTTTCTATCTTATCTATTCATTTTCCATTGTTTGAAGATTTACATATTACTGATAAATCTTTTTGCCCAAAGTTGTATATTTCAAATATAAAGAACATATCCTTTTTATTCTCTTGTCTGGTCAAGAACACTTGATGAGCTTGATTTGATTTGTACGGTTTATCAGTTATAGAAATCAGTATGAGTAGCCTCTTATCTGCTAGACCACAAGTTCCTTTTTCTCTGGTGAAGTACAATTTCTCTATGGTAGGACTGCAGGCTTGGGAAAGCTTTTGCGATTTTTGTCAAGGACCATTATGTTCATTTATTTATTTATTTTATGTTGTGTACACTACAGAAAAGATTGTGTTATTTCATATTTCAGAGAAAGGTCTTACCTACATGAAGACTCAGACGAGTTTAAAGGTGGAACTTTCATAAATACTTTGGCATTGCCAACAGATTTAATAAATAAGTTGTTGATTTTTTTTTTTTTGGTCCTATGGGAAACTTAGGCTAATTCAGTAAAAAAACCCCAAGCTTGTTGGTAGTTCCTGCGATCCCATGTATTAACTTTTGTTTATTTCTTAATTAGACTAGATTAATGAATTCATGTAGTTATTATTGAATAACATCTTACATAGCTTCTTGTTCTGAAATAAGCCCCATGCATGGATTTTGTGTAACCCACCTGTATTTAACTGAACTCTAGGATGATGTTCACATTCTAGTAAGATTAATTAATTAAAAATCACTAACTTTTTCTTACTAATAGATAGAAAAAAATTCATATGATCATAAATTCCCCTAAGAAACCTAGTAAAAAGGGATTAGGAAGAATCTTGTAGTTCTCTTCCTAGAAAAGTATATTTCTTTAAATGATGTCAACAATATGAATATGAATGGGATAAATTAAAAGTTATATTTACTAATAAGTTCATATTATAGTTTATGTCACACCTGTCAAATGCTAATTCATAACAATGTTCATAAAAATGCGAACAGCGTGAGTACTGCTCACAGCAAATGCAAAACTTGAAAACAAATTTGTAAATTATTTTGCTTTATGCACGAGTAAGATCAAAAATATATGCTCCAAGTACTCTTATGGTAAGAAGCAATATAAACACTTAACACGAATAACCTACAATTAAGATTTTAAAGTGAATTTCTTCCTATGATTCTTTTTTTTTTACCTTCTAAAGATATAATTATGGAGTCAACTATTCTAACTGTTCAACAATGGGATGTATCATATATTTACAGTTCCTCTTAAATTTATAGGGAAAATATGTGACATCAAAAAGGCAAGATTTTAAAAGATGAAACCAAAAATTGTGTTAGTTCATTTATCTATTGTGGACCTACTGGGAATTTATGCTTAGAGATAGGTTACTGTGTTAGTTTTGCATGAACTGGTTTTTGGTAGCTAGGGGGCCACCGAGGTGACTTCTGTGAGAAGCTGCTAGAAGTTTCCACCATGTCCAGCAGAGCCAAACCCTGATGGCTCTGAAGATGGACATGCCAATGGCCAAGGCTGGGACAATTAGAGGTGGTGGTAACACCTCTGTGATGACATATTTAAGAAGAAAATTGAAACTAAGTCGCAGTGCACTGTAATTTCCAGCTAGAGAAGAGGAGGAGGTGAGAACATGTGAGGGAAAAAAAACATGGAGACACCAAGGTCAGTGGAGAAGGAGAGGGAGGAGGTGCTCCAGGCACCAGAGCTGAGATGCCTCATAGGTGAAGCAGCTGTCCCCCTGCAGCCCATGGGTCCACGGGGGATGCAGAGATCCACCCACAGCCCGTGGGGGAGGTGCCTGTGCCGGGGCGGGTGGATGCCTGGAGGAGGCTGAGATCCAGTGGGAGACCCAGTGGAGAGAGAGGGCCCTTCCCTCCAGGCTGGAGCAGCCTGTCCTTGGAGGACTGCACCCTGTGGGGAGAGACCCATGCCGCAGGAGTTTTGGGAGGACTGTCTGCCCGTGGGAGGGGCTCACACTGCAGCAGTTTTGGGAGGACTGCTGCTTGTGAGATTGGAACCAGGCTGTAAAACTTCACGGAGAACTGTCTCCCGTGGGAGGGATCCCATGGTCTTACAGGGGAACAACTTCTCTCCCTGAGCAGAGGAAGAAAACCTCAGGTGATGAACTGACTGAAACCCTGACCCCCCTCTCTCCCTGCGCTGTTGGTGGGAAGGAGGGAGGAGTCAGGGAAAAAAAAAAGGTGTTTTTCAGGGCTTGTGTTACTTCTCATTATTCTCCTCTGATTTTGCCAGTAATAAACTCTCTCTGTATCTCTAAGTTGAGCTTGTTTTGCCCTTGGAGTGTTTTCTCCCAGTCCTTATCTCAACTCACGAAGCCTTCATCAAATTTTTCTCTCCTCTGCCCTGCTGTGGCAGGGGAGGGTGAGCGAGTGGCTTTCGTGGGTGCCTGGCATTTGACCAGTGTCAAACCATGACAGTTGCCAAAACTATTAAGTCAAAAGAGGTAATTTAATATTAACATTGAAAAAAAAAAGTAGTCGTCAAAAGTTCTTTTTTTTATGTTAGTATGAGTATATGCCAGAAAGACAAATGTTCAGTGATGTTTTATATTATATATGAATAGGAACATAGAAAGCACTGAGAGTTTCACTGATATCTCATAGCCATTGACTGTTCTTTACAGATCTTACATTTTAAACTAACAAGAAAAATTGTCAATAGTACATTTAGAATCTGTAATATCTGCAGCATATTTTTCATTTCAAAAAAAATAAACCCCACTTATTCATAAAAGAAACAAAATCACTAAATTATCTGCCTCAATAAGTATTAAAGATGTCTTGCAGTCTCAGTCCTCTATTAATGATAACCCTTATGGTTATTTAGCTCCTCTAAAGGAAACAAACAAACAAACAAACAAACATATATTGGAGCTGTTTTGAAATTATTTATCATCACAGCAAAGGCCCTAAGATACAAGAACAATGATTTATTTCACGAAGAGAATGAAGAAATAAAATAGGGGGAGATGTTTAAGGACTGAAATAAAAATTTAAATTCCATTCTAATAATACATTTAAAGGATGCAGTGTATTTTTGTATTAAGATTTTGATATTTCAATTTTTATGATAAATTAAATTTTTATGAACCTGGAAAAGAGAGCAGAACTTGTATATAAGACACATGATATATGTACTTAAAAAAACAGAGGCTGATTTTAGGCTATTTATGTATTTATTTAATTTATTTTAGATTCTGAAGCTCTGCAATGGTGAAAGACAAAAGGATGTAAGCAATGCCCTAGGGCAGATCAATTGTTCTTCATCATGTATATGCTCTCTCCCACAGTGACAGCGAAAAGGTCAGGAGATCACCGAAGTCTGGGCAATGTGGAGTTAGGGATGTCAGCTTGTGGCCCCCAGGACCAGGGCAGTGACCATCCCTTGTACCGGGCACTAGTGAGGCCACACCTCAAATCCTGTGTTCAGTTTTGGACCCCTCACTGCAAGAAAGACATTGAGGGGCTGGAGTGTGTCCAGAGAAGGGAATGGAGCTGGGGAAGGGAAGAACACAAGTCTGATGAGGAGCAGATGAGGGAGCTGTGGGGGCTCAGCCTGGAGAAAAGGAGATTCAGGGGGAACCTTATCACTCTCTACAACTCTCTGAGAGGAGGGTGGAACCAGGTGGGGATCAGTTTCTTCTCCCAAGTAAAAAGAGTCAGAATGTGAAGAAATTACCTCAAATTGTACCAAGACAGATTTAGACTGGGTGTTAAGAAAAATTTCTTCATGGAAAGGGTTGTTAAGCATTGGAATAGGCTGCCTGGAGAAGCGGTGAAGTCACCATTCCTGGAAGTGTTCAAAAAAGGTGTGGGTGGATATGGCACTTGAGAACACGCTTATGTGGTGAGCATGGTAGTGGTGATACATTAACTGTTGCACTTGATGATTTTAGATGTCTTTTCCAACCTTAACAACTCTATGATCCTATGATTCTATATGCCTACCAAGACAGTTTTCACATGTGTTAGAGTGAAGGTGCTTGCTAGGAATGCTCCCAGACCCTTTCTGCCCCTGCTGCTATGGCTCTATCCTGTATCAACTGGTCCCAAGGGTTCGCAACTGGCTGTATAAGTGACTTCTTATGGAAGACAACTTCTTTAATGTACATGGATTATCCCCAGCACGGGAGTCTACTGTATAAATAAATTACTTTTCTTTAGAGACATCAGCCAGACACAGCACTGAAAGGGAGAAGATTTTATAATGCTCCGTGGAGGAAAAAATACAAGCTGTGAAATTTCCAAGAAGGATCAGATGAATGTGTGGTTAAATACATGCCACTGGACTACAGCTGCTGCTTTCATGGGACATAGTTTCCTCAGAATTTTCTGTTCTCTTCAACAGGGCACATTGCTGATAATTATTAGGGCTTAGCAAACACCAGCAAAGCCAAGGTCATGGAAAGTAGAGGAAAAGCTGGCCTGGCTGCTGCTACTAGAGCTCAGACAACCTCTTGCCAATCCACCTACAGCCCTACCACTTTTTGGGGGGGGTGCCAAGACTTCACACATAGTTTGACAATGAAGAATAGATCTGTGCACTGAGTGTTTACATTGATACTTGGACTATTTAGCAAATAACTACATCAGAGGATTTGGATCGAATTTGTATGGAACATCAAATAATGAAACACTTGTAAACAAAAAATTATTATATAACTTTCACCAAGTCATCTGAGTGATATTGACACTCCTAACTGCTTACAGGTGTAAGCAAGTTACAACATGCTTACATAGATATAATTGTCTGATTGCTATTGAACTGATAATATACAAATATGAATACTTGAAGTACTTGAATACTCTGAAATAATTTGTTTTTATACAGATAGGATTTACAAAGCTACTGACTGGGAAATGACAACATTAATTTGTATTTCTTTATTCTAGCTATTTCATAGAGTTCTGTAATTGTCCCTCTCTCCTACTGACTAAATTTTCTAATTTTTCCTTTTTCCATTCCTCTTTCCTTATCTCTTTTGGCTTTTTTTAATCCCCAGTATATATTTTATCCAAGACCATTTCATTTTCCTTTCATTGTTTTTTGATTTATAAGAGAGATGATAAAAAACCACAGAAATTGGTTGGAAGCAGCAGGGAACAGGGCATGTGGTGAACAGGCAGACAAAAAGAGGGATACCAAAGGGATGTAAATTCATGTATCTGGAAGTACTCAGAAGGACTCTGTGACCCAGGCTTTTAATGGAAACATTCTGCCCTCTCCTCTGTCATGTGCTATTCTGAAATCTGTCTGTTTGTGTCTCTCATTTAAACCAGAAATTTCCACATTTAGGTTAACATTACTGATCAAAATTTAATTGAAGCTCTCAGTGATAAGTGTCAAGATATTTCAAGCTTTCTGCAATGAAAGCTCTTAGTCAAAGATTTCTCAGCATCTTGACTGCAAATGTACAAGTTGTTGCACTTCATGTTTGATAAAGAATGCAGCAAATTATTTAGGTGAAGGGATGGAGGACAAAGAAGTTAATGACAGACTTGGTTTTGAAGATGAACTATGAATTAATGGATTCAGCTCAGATCCTGTTGGTCACGGTCCAATGGTAATTCATTTATAAGACAGTTATCTCATCATCAGCTTTAAACATGAGAAACCCAGGAGATGGCTTCTTTAAATTAAAACTTGGGTGCATTGCATTAAGATTAAATTATTGTTTAAAATCATCATAAACATAATGAAAGTATGACAGGAAACATCATAATTTATGCAAATACAGCCTACTGCAAGCAGCGACTACAGCATTCTTTCTGAGGCTTTCATTTTCTGCATTCTGCATTACTCACAGAAACCATTTTTACATCGTGTTGTTCAAGAATCCTAATCGCAGAGGTGGAGAGGACAGCTTATCAGGAGTAGATAAAAAATGTGCTATACTTAGATTTACTAGGTTAGCATGTTGAATATGAATGTCTGCATCCAGGCTCCAACTCACAGCAGGTTTCCCACCCCCTCACTCTTGTATTGTGTCATGGTAAAGTGAAAGGGGGACAAAAAGGGGTATAAAACCCCTATAAAATACATAAAAAAGAGTGTGTGTTAAAGGCAAACATGACGATTCTCTGAAATTCATGGAGATGAAGTCTCAGGTACAGTCAGCAAAGAATAAAAAATATGTAGTAAAGAAAATCAGTTCACAGGTTTGGTAATATTTTCATTATTTTTTTATGTTTTTTTTTCCTTGTTGACAGTAAGAAATACTCTGGTTCTTAATAACTCATGCCCACTGGATGTTTTTTCATTACAAGATACACCCTACCACCTTGTGCCATGCCCTGCCTTCCCTCCTGGAAATATCTTTTCGTATTCCTTAGGAAATAGGAGATGTGTTGTTATGAGCATGGTTCCTGATGAGAGGTTGTTTCCATGCCCAGTCCCTCCTGCTCATGGAGGGGGTGAAACCATCTGCAGCCAGGAGAGCTCTGGGAGGAGCTGGGCTCTTCATCCTCTGCCATTGCACAAACTCCAGCTGGTTCTGTTGTGCAGCTGACACATTCGCTAAGACATAAATTTGGCAGAAATACTAATATTTCTCTGCCTCTGTAATTAAAGTCCACGTGCTGATGGTTACACAGGATATGCAGTATTAAAAATTGTGCATAACAGCTTTATGGTTTAAATACCGGTCTGTCGCTTGGAGTTCAGTAATTTGATTGGTGAGGATGGGCAGAGGCAGGCGGGGCTGGCTTTACCCTCAAGGCCCTGGCAAAGGAGGCAAGAAAGTCCAAGAATTCCACTGGACATAGCAAGTGAAAATCTGGAAAATGACTTCCTCTGCCACCCTCTAAGTCTTGTCCCCTATCGTTATGCATTGTTGCAAAGAGAAAAACTCTGCTGGTCTTCCCCTGGCACTCAGCAGAGCCACATTTTTCCTCGTGGTGGCAGTCTGGTCCTCGCATGGTTTCGGCAAGATGCCAAAGTTTCCCTGGAGAAGGGAAGTGTGTAAGAGGAGCAGCAGCATTTAGAGGAATATGTGTCAGCAGCAGCCGAGCGCAGTGGGGCAGGGCCAAGGCAGACAACGCTTCTGCAGCGAGAGGCGGGGCAGCCTGGGAATGTCAGCTGAGGCTGGGAATAATGAAGATGTCACTGAAAGAATTATTTTGTTCAAGAAAAGGTTACAGGAATTTTTCATAAGACAAGATGATAGGTAATTTGCTAATGATATCTTTCAACTGCACTGACGAGACACCAGTTTTATTTCATTCTTCTCTCAGCAACAGTGTCAGTAGCATTACTTTAGTAACAGCAAGACCATATTCTTCTATATTTTACTTTCGAGTTATGGTAGAATAATTTCTTTTCTTAATTGCCACCGAATTGAGTTGCCCTACTCTGACAATAATTTTTCAGTATGGATCCAAGTAAGATATCAGCAGCACAAAATATATTTCGATTTGCAAAACCCATAGAAAAACCAGATGAGCTCATCTTTGTTTTTAACAAAATTTTTCTCAGCAATTTTCAATAAGTAATGCCTGAGATATTTCATCAAGATATTAGAAACATAGTTAATCTGCTACAACACGTCAAGTAACACATTGATCTTGAAAGGCATGCATTACTTAATGATTAAACACTGTAAATTAAGATTCAATTAAGTTGAAATAAAACTATGACTCTACCAAAAAAAAAAAAAAAAAGAAAGTATATAGGTATTTATTCTCTTCTGGAGACTAAAACTTTCTTAATTATCTGACATGATATACATAAAATACTATAATGAACAAAATTGAATCAAATAAGGAAATAATCTATTGACAGAGCAACAAAACCNAATTAAAGTTAAATAAAACCATGGCTCTACCAAAAAAAAAAAAAAAGTAAGTATATAGGTATTTATTCTCTTCTGGAGACTAAAACTTTCTTAATTATCTGACATGATATACATAAAATACTATAATGAACAAAATTGAATCAAATAAGGAAATAATCTATTGACAGAGCAACAAAACCTGCCTAGAGCCTGTGATAAACATATAGAGTCAAGGCCTAATTTTCGTCTAGGGAAAAATGCAGAAGCAATAAAACTAGATTCAAATGTAAGTTGTTCTAACAACCTAATGGAGTGGCCAGAGTCTACAGGTCCTAAAAATAAAATACGTGCATGTGATGTCACACTTAAAGTACCTGAAGTTGCAACAATTGGTTCTCTTATCAGAACTTCAGTCAAATCATGAATTAATTAAGACAATGCTGTTCACATCTTCTTAAAACACTGTAAACACATGTAAATGTGGGTCATGTAGAGTTTTCCAAGAAGGTTGCACAGCACAAAAGGATACATAACTATAGATACAGTCTGTTTGTGAAAAGGTGATAATTTTGTGTGTAACAGACCACCACCACCACCCTCACAGGGAAGAATTTATTCCTACTACCCAATCTAAACCTACTCTTGGTCAGTTTGAAGCCATTCCCCCTTGTGCTGTCACTCCATGTCTTTAAATAGTCTCTCTCCATCTTTCCTGTGGGCTCCCTTCAGGTACTGGAAGGCTACAATCAGGTTACCCCAAAGCCTTCTCTTTTCCAGGCTGAACAATCCCAATTCTCTCAGCCTTTCCTCATAAGGGAGGTGTTCCATCCCTCTGATCATCTTGGTGCCCTTCTCTGAATTTTCTCCAACAGGTGGATGTAACATCTAGGACATGGTGGGGACACTCCTTTGGCATTCATCCGCCATTCTGTTTGTAAGGCTGTGTCTATTTTCATAAGGAAGTGCACCTTGTAAAACAGATCCAGTGTTGTATCTCTCTTCTTTTTACAGAAGAAGGAACATCTTCAGGTGCACTAAGCACTTGTATTTAGATATAACTGAATGGTGCCCAAGTTGCCATTTCCTGGACTGAAACAATGAAAACCAATAAACACTTAAAATTATTTATCTTACCCAAGAGCAAATATGAAAATAACACTATACCTCAGAAATACCCGTTTTTCTACTGAGACTGTAAAGCTATGAAAAAAATTCTTTGCAGACCTAAATCCTGTCCTAGGTAATAGAAATTTCACCTCAAATAGGCAGCCAAGTGTTTTTCTCCCTACTGTGATTTCCTCTATCATCAGTGGCCTTCACCAAATATAAGGTTTTACAGGAAAAACTGCAAGATGTTTACCCAGACTTCACTCAGCAAACCAACAGCTGAGCAAACACATTCAAACACTTCAGCTCTCTTCTCCCTTTACCATCCATTTTTAATAAACTAGAAACACTTGCCTAAATAGAGGTGCCCTTGGAGGATGTGGGAGAGCCTGAGTATGTTTGCAACACGCTGAGAGACTTATTTGTGTTTGGTTGTTCTGACTAAATCACAAAAACCTCCAGCTAATACCGCATGCACCAAACAGAGCTTTTTGGCTTCAGATACAAATTGATAATAGCAATGGTAATAAAATGTCTTTTTAGCATCTCAATGCTTTCAGTGTTTTAAAATTTATTTTACATTTCAAAGAATAATTCAGATACTGAAACAAGAAAGTAATAAAACATGCAAGCATCTTGATTTTCTTTTTTTCTTCCCCCCCTTTTTAATATAAATTGTAGGTCAAATTTTTAGTGTGAATGGTGACAAATCAATTTTCTTCTAATAGCTGTCTAGTTCAAATTTCATTTTTTACACCATTTGCTGAGAAATTCAGTTCCCTTGCCACCACATCTTAACTGTGTCCCCAAACAGATTAACATCATGGCAGGATAGCATGTCATGTAATGATTTTAATAACATTTATTCATAAGATTGTTACTCCTCCCAGCTTCTGCCTTAGGATCTGCCACAACGCCATGTAGTTCATTAGCAAACACACTGAGAAGTCAATGAGGCAGATACAATGTGTAGATTAAAGAACCCACAACATTGTTTAACTCTTCTGTAACCTTCTAAATCCCATTCATAGGCTTATTTAATACTAAAGTGCAATAAGAGTGCATATTGTTTCAAATGATACATATTTAGGAAGTGCAAAATATAAACAAATTCTGTATTCTGGGACTGAGAAATTTAGCAGAGGGAAAGAAAAGCAAAAAACAACAACCACCAAAAATTAGGAAGAAAAAAAGCAAGATATGACATGAATATTCATGGAAAAGTTGTTAAAGTGTCTCATGAGGTTTGTCAAACAAACATTTTTGTTGTTGGTCAACAAAACCATATTTGTCAAACTATTAATGTAAAAATGAACAGATAAATATTTATTCAGAATAATGATACAGTATTTTATGATATGTGATACATATTTTATATTATCTTTATATATCAGTAGAAATATTTTCTTAAAGGTAATATGGGTGGCAAAAGGGCAACAAAAAATTATAAAAGAAAAAAATGGGCTTATGTTGCCTACTATGCAGAAATATGCATTTATCTGTAAGAATTGCTTTCTTTTCTGAAGACAGCTAATATTACACTGTAGATGCATAACCAAGCTGTCACATATAAACTCAAATGTGGTTTATATATACATATATACATATATACCTCATGCATCTATTACCATATATATTATTTTACTGTAGCAATGTATTTTCCAAACTAAGGAGCAAGGAAATATCTCCAGGATGAGCACTTGTCAACGTCTTCATAAAAAAATTCTCAGAGGGTAAAGCCATGGTTCTGCATCAGCCCATTTGATCTGGTCAAGGAATTTTTTTTCTAGGAGTTATGCAAAAGAACCTTTCATTCATTTAAAGAAATACTGTTCAGTTCTCATTTCCTGGGAAAACTGATCTTTCTGTATAATCAGCTTTTGGGGAACTAAATCAGAAAAAAACAAACAAACAAACAAAAAAAAAAACACAAAGAAAACTCCACACTTCTCTGCCAACCTAGTTTCTTCATCTAGCTTGAGACAATTTAGTTGCCCAGGTTTTAAATAATGATTTAACCATGCTTTATTTTTTGTACAAAATTGCTTGCAAATTAGGCAATTGCTCACAGAAGTCTATTTTTTTGAGATTTGATCAAAATAATTTTTCCATTCATATTGTTTCCTCTTTCCTTGGCTTAGATTGGGTTACGCTTATTAGAATTTCATTTTCAAGAACTGGGACAAAGGATTCCTATTTTTCTGTTCATGAGAATAGCAAAGGGGCTTGATTTTGGCATTCTCTAATGAAAAAGAATCTGATTCCTCAGGGAATGGTCCATGGATGGTTATTTCTGAACAGGCAAGATGCTGAAGGATATTTCACCTCCCCTACAATGACAGGCTGAGAAAGTGCAGGTTGTTCATCCTGGAGATGAGCAGGTCACATGGAGACCTCAGAGCACCTTCTGACCTCAGAGCAGGGGCTACAGGTAGCCTGGAGAGGGACTCCTTGTCAGGAACTGTAGTGATCAGAGGAGGAGGAATGTCTTCAGACTGAAAGAGGAACATTAATGTTAGGGATAAAGAAGAAGTTCTTTACTGTGGGGATGATGCGGCACGGCTTGCCCCGAGAAGCTGTGGCTGCCCCGTAACTGGAAGGCCAGGTTGGATGGAGCTCTGAGCAACCTGGTCTGGTGGAAGGTTCCCTGCCCATGGCAAGGGAGTAGGAATGAGATGATTTTTAAGGTCCCCTCCCACTAAAACCATTCTATGGTTCCCACCCTGAATACTGAAAAGTCTAATGGCAGTGCTTGGATGTGGGAGACAGAAGCTGGTGCCATCTGGTGCGTAATGTTATGGTGACCTCGTCTATCTGAATGAATAGATCGTGTTGTTGTACCAGCCATTCTGTGAACAAGGCTTGTGTCAAAAACAAACCAGGTGTAGTGACTGCTACCCACAGCCATATTAGAATTATTTAAATAAAGACAACAAAAGCTAAAATTAAAATAAAGCAAGGCACCAGAAAGAGTCTCCAACATTGGATGGATCTTTAGTTTCAAAACTTGCATGTGCCAAAAGCTGAATTAATCAAATCTATGAACAACAACATAAATGAAAACCCATAACATTTGGCAAATACAGTTTAGGTTTTAAACTGGCTTGGACAGCAGTGGCAAAATATAAAGATAGAGAGAAAAAGAATAAAACAGAGCCACTGTGGCATCTGCCAAAGTACCACATTAACTCTTATGGTTAGCATACACCATTACTGTGTTTAGTGGAAACTAGCTGGAGTATTTTTGACTCTAGTAGTAGAAATGTGTAACCAAACACATGTCAAAACATTTGTGAGATACATTGCTGTGAGCGATGCATAACACGGTGCAGATCCTCTCAGGGAAATGTGATCTTTCTTGCCTTTGAATAAAAAGGACCAACCATCTTGCTGAGGACATCTCACAAACATTTTTCAGAAAAACATGTAGAATTATAAAGTAAATTAATGAGTCAATTGGATGTAATGATTTAGAAAAAAAATGTCCTAAACTCATCCAGGTGGTATAAACTTGATAGAAGGTCTCAAATTGTTAAATGAAATTTATTTTACTGATTATGGCTACAATGCCACATTTTCCCGTGGGTTCACAGCAGGTAAAAAAACCCCTCAACAACCAGCAAACAAACCTTTCCCCTGTATTCCCAAATTAATATGATGCTAAAGTACTTCAAAGTCACTGGCTCACATAAGCACTCTTTTGTGTCAAGGTCATAATTGTTGCTTCATTTGGTTCGCATTTGTATGAACAAACACAAAACTCCTGAATTTCTTCATATAGGTGTCATAATCCAAAATGCAACAATGTGAGGAAAAAAAACCCTTATTATTCTCTCGTGTTAGCCTAAGAAGGTTAGATACAAACATAAACAATATTTAGAACTGGTCTTACTGAGCACAGTGATAAATACATAAATAAATAGAAAATGCCAGTCTTTTCCTCTATTAAATGTAACTTAACAAAAGCAGTGAAGAGACAAAGTAGCCAGGATCCATCCAAAGCTTGAAGCTTTTCATCCGGGAGACTTCAGACCTAGTGTCAAGTGTTTTTCTGAGAAATGACAAACTTTCCCTTCTCTTTGTACAAAGCCAGATGATGACTCTAAAAATTTCCTCCTACCCATCTGTTCATTCAGCTGGTATGTGGCATCCTTCTCCCCATTTTTTTGGTCTTTTTATACAAAATGCAAATTTTCAGGTCAGGAACCTGCAATATTTAGAATTAAAAAAATCCCTTAGGCATGACAAAAACTCCTGACTCTCAGCAAAGGAGTGTTCTTCATTTAGGTTCTCAGAGATATAAGCAGAGTAAATTATTGTGCCATCCATGAAGAATTACTGAAAACATCAGCAAAGAGCAATTACTGTATGTCTGATCTTAATTTGGCTTCCAGTTAGAAATACGATATCTTATGTAAGCTACCTCAGGGAACAGATGCCATCAAAGAGCAGTGAAAAATGTTAAATATTCTGTGGGTAGAATTCACTGCTATAGCAACTCCCCATGAGAGCAGATGCAAGTTTTCAGGCACTTTCTGAACATTAAGGACTTGGCAGTATTTTCAGACTCCACCGTGAGAACGCTTGTCTTCCCCACCATTAGCTTAACATCATGTTATATTGCAGTGCCCATCTCCACAGAGTGGAGAAGTCTGACTGCTTCCTTGGATTGAAATAAACACGGTTTTATTGTGCATCCTACTTATTGTACTGAAGGAATATTTCTTCAACTAAGCTATTAAAAACATACTTGAAATATTCATAACTGCAGCAAAGCAGGCAGCAGGGAATTCGATAAAAATATGCAGTTCTCTTGAGCTGTGAAAGTGGTTGTTTTGGGAAATGCTTGGTTATGTGAGAACTAATGTACAAAATGAAAACATTTCTTCAATTCAGTAGAGCTTCTGAGCTCTAAATTTTTTTTTTTGCATTTTTTTCACTTTTTTTTTTCCCCTGCATAATCGACATTTATAGCAATGATGAGCACTTTTCACATGTGTGATTTGGACAGATAATAAGAAAGAAAGTGGAAGGACCTTAATGTTGGTCTTGTCGGTCTGAGTTTGATTATTTTTTAAAAGTTTCAATTTTTCAGGAAAAAACTTACAACAACAAAAAAACCCAAGACTCCAGATTTACCTTGCAGTAACAGAGGTTTGTTCAAAGGCTGCAATTATTTTGAAAGAGTCATAATTCAGTGGTTTATAATGTATCATAAACTGTATTTAATAATTAAAAGGAAATATATCCTATATTCTCTATAACACTGTTACTTCTTTTTCTTCTTTCAAGAATATCCTTGGAAAAAACGTCCCACTTTTGTTTTCATGAAACAACTCCTCTTTTTAGATCTTCCCTACACTAAACCCGAGATCAAATAAAACCCAAACGCAGCAAAGTGTGCAGTGTCGTGCTCTGACGTTGGCAAATTAGAACTGATACATCTGGTGCTTCACTTCAAAGGCGAGATTGGTCATGCTCTGTGTGCTTGGTAATTGCATGCTCTGCTGTACATAATAATGTTTTTCAACTGGGCTTGTTCTGCATAACATAGATTCAATTATTATATAATTCCTACCTCTGCAAGGGAGTATATTTCTATTTTCTGGTTGATTTAGGAGCAAAACTTCTTACAAGTTGCACAGGAAATTTGGGATAACTTGAGTATCCATTCCTCTCTCATGGATTACTCGGACAACTAGAGTATCTGCTTTCCCTACAACCTACAGATGAAGAGACCAAGTTGCTGAAGTTTGCCACGGAACTTCTACCAAACACTTCCCTGCAGAAGTGGAACTATGTGTTGAACTGGTCACCATTTCTAATGGAAAAGTTCTTTTTTGACTAAAGTATCCTATATGTTTCTGTTGTTTGGTTTCCCCCTCACCCCTCACCTCACTGCAGTTAGATAAAAACTGGACAAATTTAAGTAGATCATTATTATTTTTTCTAAAACCTTTTAAAATAAATTTTGTAAATTAGAGGCATTTATGAAAGCTTTTACTTAATGCACTGCATAACTAAAAGTCCACCACCCTGCAACATACACACACACTCAAGTACAAAACTGTACATTTATCATCCCATTAAAGAATTATTTTGTGCTAGTTGCCAGTCTCTTCCATTTTAACACCCTATTTCTAGTAGAATAGAGTTCATCTGAAACACACTGAAAGCTTAGTGAAATATCTGTCTTATGTTGCAAACTGCAAATACATCTTCCTCTTATTTTAAAAATCTCATTCAGACAAAGAAGCACTTTTTAACTATCAAAAGATATAATCTCGACCTAATAATTTCTTAGACTTGTCAATTGAACATTGTGATGATATGCTGTATTAACTCTGTGCATCAGAGTGAGAATGTATCGATCAAGCATTCATTGATTACGGCATTCAAGAGTTATTAGATTTCCATGGGAAAGAAGGATGTTCATGTGATTAATTAAGGAGAAGAAGAAGTTCAACCTGATTAATAAAGCACAACTGAATAAAATATCTATAGCTCTATATCTTCTGTTATTAGGGTTTTCTGGAATAACACAATGCATCTTTCCCACAAAGTATTTACTAATCTGTTAACTTTTTATTTTACGGAAGGCAGAAATACATTTTTGTGCAGCCTAGAAAATGGAAGGACAAACCTATTGTTCACAAAAGCTGTAATGAATGAGAACTGCAAGAAAGAAACTATTCTTGTTACAGTGTGAAGATACTATTTAAGAGTAAATGCTTTGATCCTTTTAATGGTATTGAAGACAAATATGGTTGCTGTAGAACAGATCCTGGCAGTGAAGATGAATATTTTACTTAGTACGATTTTGTTCCACTAGAAAAACGAATCAAGATGAAATTAAATAGTTCCATTTGTCTGTTTAAAATAAGTCACTAAAAATCATCATGGATAAACATATTAGATAGGAAGCATTTTAAAAATTAAAATTTACAAGATGACAGGAATTTATTGAAATAAACAGAACGTATGACACATACAAGTCTTGTTATTGCCATCTCTATTTGAAAGTTCAGCATTTTTAGCTTTACATGTGGGAAATAAAAGGAAGGTTAAAAGGACAGTCCTGCAAGGGAAGAAAAATCTAACAAATCATTTAACAACAAATGCTATTTCTAAAGGAATCTGTCAAGAAATAAAATGCTGTGGCAGACAATCCAATTGATATATCAAGTACTCAGGGCTAGTCTTAAGACTCCATGGTCAAATACCTCAGGAGGAAAAGCTTGCTTTCACCGGAAAAATAAAATATAATCAATTCTCACACTGTGCGCTTTTAGGTTAAAAGACAAAAAGGTTGACTTAATGGAATTTGGCAAATAAAACTAATTTTAACAAGGTAGACTTCTCTATGATTAGGTTGCCCTGGTTAATTAAGAGGTACTGAACTGGGAAATCCACTCACAGATGAAGCATCCCCCTAAGACCTGATTACACTCAGTAGTTTTCAAGATCAGTGGCTGGTACTTAGTAAGGCTGGCAGCAGCCAGAACAAAAATCTGGTAGAAGAGATCCTTGGAGATGCAGAACAAAACATACAAATGAAATTTACAAACAAAACATAACTGAATCACATGAAAACTTCACCATAAAGGTGGTAGATCTTACAGGAAAGATGGAGAGAGACTATTTACAGAGCGTGGAGTGACAGGGCAAGGGTGAATGGCTTCAAACTGACAGAGAGGAGGTTTAGATCAGATACTAGGAAAAAATTCCTTACTGTGAGGGTGGTAAGGCCCTGGCACAGGTTTCCCAGAGAAGCTGTGGCTGCCCCATCCCTGGGACTGTCCAAGGCCATGCTGGATGGAGCTCTGAGCAACCTGGTCTAGTGGAAGGTGTTGCTGTCCATGGCAGGGGTTTGGAATAAGATGATCTTTGAGGTCCCCTCCAACCCACATCATTCTATGATTCTATGTCCTTCTAAAAAGAAAAAGATTATGGAGTCTTTTCACTGTTTTCTTGGCTTTGTAGGCCATTTCTGTACCACAGGCTGTGAGGTGTGATGAGTATCCCACTGGGCAGTGCTTAATTCAAGGCAGTACCTCCCTCTCTGAACCAGGCCAGGCCCATCAAACATATCTTCAGGGAGACAGCATTAATATTTAATTAACAACATAATTAAGACTAGAAAGTTCATCTGAGCAGGAATTTTGGATAAGTAAACTGAACAGCCACCTCGATCAATAAAACTTTACAGTATATAAAAGAAAAGAAGCCATTTGAGGAAAGATAAAGCCTAGGAAAAAAATAGCAGTGCAGGATATCAGCTGACTTCAGTATTTCTGCTGAAAGCTTGTGTTGCTGCTATCCAAACTCCAGGCTCACTTAGCAGATTCAAACAAGACCAATGCCTCTGAAAGTTGGGACATTTGAAGCTGCAGTAGAGGCAGGAGAGGGAAATGTTTCTTAATTTTATTATCTGACTATTTGAATGTTGACACTATATTCACATCAGAGACTTTCATATATGAATTCGACTTTATGAAATTAGCGGGGCAGATTTCTCTATCTGATTTCTGGTAGGTAGAGATTTTAGCAGAAACAGATGATAGGTTACACATTAGATAAATATATACATTGTGTTTTAAAATCTTGGGGAGGTTTCATCTGCTGAAACTAACATGTCAAAGGCATGTTAGAAGTTAATATATAAGTAAATATAATTTACAGGATGAAAAATTAAATAAAACATGGCATAGTCTACTAAATACTTATTTTATGCTTCTTCTAAGTGTACTGTGCTTTCTGCACTGTCTTTGCTGGTGGAAATGAAAATTTGGAAGTCTGGATTTTTCCACATGTAATCCTTTCCCTCTTAATAATCCAAACTGAAAAGGAGTTGAATAAATTACATAAAGTGGGCATAGGCAGAGCAAAGCTCACATCTCTTCCTTCCACCACATATTATGGATTTCCAACCTGTCTTCCTAGATCATGATTATTTGCATGAAAGCAGAAAGGATTCAAATGGAGAAATTATTAGACAAGAATACTTGATAAATGGCAGCAATATGTTCAGTAAAATGTACCTGACACAGTTATTTCTAGACAACCACCTCAGTCTTAAAACTTTATTGGTATGAAAGTTTAAGAGACAACTGCCTTAATTTTAAGCAAATAAGAATGAAGTGATACAAATATTTCCTTAAAGCCTCAAAAATAGATGTTTCAATGGAGGCACAACCACGGTGCAGGTATTTAGCTGAGTATCTCTTCCCCTTTTATATGGATCAGGCTTTGCATTTGCACTCCTACTCTTAAAAAAGTAATACCTAAAAGATGTGTGTATGCCTAGAAATATTGTATTAATTTTCAATTAAAAAATAGTGTAGGTAATATTGCAGTCCCATACATAAAAATGTAGTCCCTGTGACCTTTTCTACAGCTCGAGAGCCAAGTTGGCTCTTTACAGGCTGGGTAATTCTGCTGCTCTCGGAGCAGTATTGACAGTGAAAACCAATAAATTTAGAAATTACTCAGCTATTCAAACACCAGCCAGGGTAAGCCAACTAATTATTTTTCATTAATTTCCTAGTGGAACACCTGTAGTCCATGTGGGTGTTACGTACACCTCCTGCTGTTTTGGGATGTCCACCTTTCCTTCAACTGCAGCCAAAAGAGCAGATTCCCAACACTATCACTAGTGGTGAAGACCATCACTGTAAATTCTCATCCTTTCTTTATAACTCACTGGAGATAACAATCAGGAGTTTCTCAGTTCCCTAGAAATTTCCTCAATCTCACCAGCTGCAAAAAACTGTGGTTACTTAAATCTCTGTTAACCTTGTTGGTGGTTACTCAGATGCCAAGGAGGTGTTGTGTCATGGGTCTGAGTTAAAATGGGAAGATCAGGAGGAGAGACAAAAATCTCAAAGCAGCAGGTGATATAAAAAAAAAAAAAAAATACATATTTTGAGGGTTTTTTATTTGTCCCAGTGAGGATCATCCCTAACAAGAATGAGCATACTTATGACAGAGAAACCCAGTCTTTAGGTGTGATTATCGTACTTTCTTTCTGTAGTTACATTAGGCAGAAGAGAAGTATGCCAGCTTTGAGAATCCAGTTTCAGGTGACACCAGGAGAGCTGAAGAATCATTTTGACTTGTACTATATAGCCCTTGACCATGGTCCCAGTCCGTGTTTCTGTTAGCTCTGGCATCACTGCTGTTTTCCTCATCTCTGGCACTAAAGCTAAATATAGTTATTCTATTGTGTTACAAATAGTAAATCTAATGAAAAATGAAGTTTGGCTCATTCCAAATCTATCAGGAATTTCAGAAAAAGGTCAAATACTTGAGATGATAAAGAGAAGAAATTGGAATATAATATAGCGAGAAAAGGCTGTAATAGCTCTCTTTTATCAGCCAACTAAATATTACAACATATAGTCTACCTTAGGTCCCTGCTTGAGAAAGTCAGCCTACACTCTCCACTTCCTGTGAAAGGGAAGTAAAAGGATACATGTTTATAACACAAAACATAATATCATTATAAAGGAAAAGAGGGAAGTTCTCTATTTAATTCTATTTTACTGAAACAATTCAAATTTTGAATCCATTTGATCCCAAACAGGTGTTTTTTTCCAGTTCAGCTCCAAACACTCAAATAGAAAGGTTAACACACAAATAGTTATCACAACACCTTCCAGAGAAGGATGAAGAATATTTAAGTTCTCTGTTAAAAAGACTGTTCATTACTCTCATAGATGGAATAATTTCCTCTCTCAATTTTTTTTTTTTTTTTTTTTTTT